>MQRK01249695.1:15507-26119 GCA_001938485.1 Girardia tigrina
TATATATATATATATATACAATTGCTGTATTACATAAAACAAATGTACAAAATTAATAAATAATTCATCTTGTATTACTCTATTACAATAAAACCCCCCCACAAAAAAGATAAATAAAACAAAAAAATCTTTTCCAATTTGATTTCGTTAAAATGAGTGACATTCCAAATTTTTATTTAATCAAATAATTCTCAAATGTAATTTTCGTATTTAATCGCAAAAATATCCGATTTATTTCTCATTAAAATTTCATTCTTTCTAACTTCATCAAATAATCTCGAATAAGTAAACAAAAAACGACAAAATATATCGAAATTTATATTGAGTTTTTATTTTTGTTTTATCGCAATTTTGATTGGAAAATTAAAACAAAAGTCTATTTTGTGTTCTGAAATAAAAGTTTATTAAATTTATTTAAGAGTTAAATTTTATTTATTGAAGTTCTTTTTTAGCAAATTATATTTTTTAACTTTATTTTATAAATATATTTTTGGTTGAATTTCTGTAATTGGTGGAAAACAAAAATATTTAAATATTAAATTTGTTATTTACAAGGGATAGAACAAGACTTTTTTTAAGTTTTGAGATAACAATCCCATAATCAAGTCAATCTATCTCATGCAGGAATTCGAAGAAAAGAATTAAAAATGAATTTCTTTAAAAAATTTTTAAAATTAAGAAAAAGTACAGAAAACTCAAGCAATTCCATTCTCGCAAACCAACGATTTGAAGCTATTAATCACCATTTGAGAAAACGATATGTTTACTCTATCGTTCCGTACTTAAAACGGTAACGGAGACATGATTAAGATAACAATTGACAGCCAACTTCGATGGAATCCCATAAATTTTAACCTTCACATCAAATCAAAAACAATATATGAAACTATCAATATATGAAAAATTAAATTTCAATTATAAATAATTTTTGTAATAATTAAATTATAATTTAATTGCTGCACAAAATAAAAAATTATTTAACTTGAGGAAATTGTTTGATGTATTTAAATTTAAAAAGAAAAAATCAAAAATGAAAAACTTATTAGTTTAAACATTGAAAACTGCTTTACACCTGGGTATACTCTAAGTTTACCTTACTCCGAGGGTTTTAAACACCTCAAGAATTCGATCTTGAAATCAACAAATAACATTTTAAATTTAAATTATTTCTCAATCATTTAAAGTTGAGAATATGTTTTGCAATAAATCACATACTCCTTTAGGATTGTGTTCGGACATTGTTTATTAATACACATGTAATGGGTGCAATGTCACATACATCGGAGAGACTGCCCGAATCCAAGAACACAGTCAAAAACGGGGAAAGAGTAATATTGCTGAGCATAAAACAACGTGTAAATGTAATATGAGCATAAATAATTTTAAGATTTTGTGCAAGCATTTTAAAAATTATTGGGAGAGAGTGTCATGTGAAGCATTGTTGATGAGATCATGTGATCCTAAAATCAATGTTCAAACAGCACTCTCAACTAATTTGTTAAGAGTTTTCGATTAGACTTACGTAAGTGATTACACAATCATTCATTTCTTATATAAAAGCAATAAAAAAGAACATAATCAGTGATCTGATGATGAAGGTTAAACCGTCGAAATATATTATCCTAAAATATATTTTTAAATGGCGTTTATTTGTTTATAATAAAAAATTGCCATCTTTTTTCAAGTTTATATGAAAAATACTTTCTAAATATCACGCTTAAATATTTATTGATTATGCTGTGGAAAATCATGAAGACAACAAAGATAGACTGAAATTTTCCTTGGCCGGTAATTTATGTGTTTATTTACAGATTGTTTTCTCGTTTGAAACAAAGCTTCATAATTGGTGAGACTGATCGATTTTGATTAGAGATTTCGGATCTTAAAATCGAACAACTTGTTCGATTGTTTCGGTCGGGGTAGGAAAAAGTCCAACCGATAAAGAGGAGACTTTTAGTATGTACTTTCGTTCACTCCAATCGTAGGATCAGTGTGGAATCACAAACAATACGATCCGACTTGAAAATTCTCGAACGAATAGTTCAGTACCGATTGCTGATTCTGAGAGTCGGTTTTCGGAGTGCTGTTTAACTCCAGAATCCACAATTTGCTATAATGAATTTCTTTAAAAAAAATTTATATTTTTTTTGCTATATATAAGACAGCAAAATTGTTGTTAATTAAACCTGAAGATGGTGGAAAATTCACCCAAATATATTGCGACAATAAAATTTCATTTTTTGAAAGGCGTTATTGATTATCACATACATAAATATATGATTAGTGAACAGGATAAAATGTGGGAACTGAGCAAAAAAATCAAACTCGGTCAGCCGGTTTTACCAAAATGGAATACTTGCCAGCAATTCACAAAATATAGATTTTCAATATAAACATACCATATTGACACGGGGTTGCCTTAAAACGAGTTGAAGGAGTAAATAAATTTGTATATAATGTGATAATATTTAAGAAATTTTCTTCATATTTACTTTTCGCCGTAAGATAAATAGAACTAAAAAGTTGTGATAAATGGAAGTAAAATATATTCAATTCTCGAGTGGACTAAATTAGAATTAAAATAATTTTGTTTTAAAATTTTATATTTATTACAGATAAAATAATTATTATTATATTTAAGTTTAAAATTATAGACATATACATTGACAAAAATTAATTCAATTTGATTGTCGATTACTGTGACACGTTTATCTACTTGAACCTTGTAAAGTACGGAATTATAGAGAAAACAAACCGTTTTTAAGGTTTGCGATTGATCGATTGGTTGAATAATTAAATAAATGAGCAAAATTTGCGGTTAGGCAGCCGGCAAAGTCCTCGTACATTCAAGTACTCCGCTGCAAATGCCCACATATTTCCTCTCTCGATTTTTCAATACTTAATCCGATATTTAACCCTACAATGCGCAATTTTTTTAATTAGAAAAATATATGCAACACACGCGGCCAGTATTACAAACTGAACTGTCATTTTTGTTGACAAAATATATTGCATCTATGACTTTATGGGCAGTTATCATTCCATAGACAATGTTTTTGGTTCACAGTATGTAAACACTCAAAGAATATCACGTGATTAAAAGATATTGAGGAAAAATATGGTTGATTCAAATATGAATCACGGCGCATTGTAGGGTTAAACAATAACTTTAGTTGATATTTTTAGTTTAAATTTGTGCATGGATTTTTTGCTAAGAACATTTGTTGAAAGACATTCTTTAATGCTTGACATTGACTTCATTGTACAAGGAGTAAGATAAATACTTATGACATAGTACTTCCATCATGTTTGTTTCGAATTTCGTTTATGGAACACATAAACGAAAACTTGAGACATAATGTTTTATTAATAATTTCACCCTGAAACATAAATTTATATTTTAAAAACCAATATCATATAACTTTTGAAATCTTTAATATCTCAAAAAATATTATAGGATTTTTTGGAATAAGAAATAATTTTATGCAAAATACACTATTTCGCAAGATACTCTTGATAGAACTATTGCTATAGTCAACTACATGAAGCCCACCAATTTTATTTCCAATACTTTTATTCACATCATAATTCCAATTGCCTCCAGAACAGTTCTCCACAAAACTTTCGTAGTCAGACATCGTTCTTGATTAATAAATTTTTAATTCTATTTTTAAACCGCTAATTATTCGGTCAAATTTAAATTAAAATTATTATTAAAATGTTTTAAATCACTGTCAAATAGATGTTAAATATTTAGAAAAAAAATATTATTATATATTTATTGCTTAAAATATATTAATTTAATTTTATTATTTATATTTTAAAATTGTCCGAATAAAGGATTATGTCTGTTGGGTTCTTGATCAAGATTATAAATCATTAACACCAAAAATTAATTATTATTTGATTACGATTCATTAATTATAAAATTTTTAATCGCAGTTTCTATATTTTTATTAATTATTTATCGAATTTTAATTGGCAGAATTTCCAACTGACTTTTAAATTTAAAATTATCTTTTTTTTATTACATCTCTGACAACAAAAATTTCATAAAAATTTCATTTCTTCAGAATAACTTTTAAAATAAATGCAAAACAATTAAAACAATACAATTAAAATTCAATTATTTATGAAAATAACCTTTTAAAATTAATTAAAGATATTTTTTAGTTATAAATGTTTAGAAAACTTTTGATTTTAAATACAGTCCACCCTCGTTTCCGGGACATTCTTTATGGTGGGGCACCTTGATTTCTGGGGAAATTTTGGTTTTTGGAACATATTTTAAGATAATCACACTATTACATATTATTTATATTGTGTTTTTATTCCAAAACTGCAATTGTGTTTCGTTTTTTGGGGCATATTTTTTACCCTAAAAATAATATTTAATCTTGGTATGAAATAAGTATCAAAATTTCCCCAAATTTAAAATATTACAAGCTTTTTTTTTTAAAAATAATGACTAAACTATTAATATTCTATTAATTCACTGTTTATTTTTTTTAACTTGTGCTTTCGTTAAACATTATGCCAACTAACAGAAGTTCAAATCGTTATTAATTGAATATTATTACAAAAATATTTCTAACTTGGTGATAAGAAATTTATTCAAAAAGTTAATTTGAAAGTAACTAAAGACAAAAATAGACCGAATTTTATTATCGGATTGTTGTTGGAAGTGTGTGGTAATTTATAAAGAAAAAGCATTACGTTTGGAAACACAAGACAAAAGAAACAACTTCCATAACACAACAAGTAACTGTATTCATACAAAACGTATCAAAAGTTGAGAAAGTTTCTTTTAAATTGCATTCATCTACTCGATTTTCTAATGATATTCAGTCGAGTTTTGTGTATTTCAAGCTCTTTGTTCTATCTTGGTTTCTCAATGATCGGCGAATAACCCGGTACATAAATCCCCCAATCTCGCTCCATTATATATTCAAAATCTTTTGTTTCTAGAGTATTGGAATTTCTTAATTTTACAAGTTTGCAAGCGTTCTCGGTAACATTTTGTAAAAAGTCATCTAGATATTGACTGAAAATTCCTTTCTTTAGTTTTACATTACATTAGTTTTTGCCATTTTGAACTCCTTAATATAAACATTAAGAAAACTATTTTTGTTATCCATATATAATTTAAAAGCAAAATCTTGAATATTGGATATGGGTTTGATAAAGGCATTCAAGGATCATTACAGTAATTCTCTTGTTGATTTTTTGGCAACTGAAGATGATTTAAATAATAATTTAACATTAATATTAAAAATGCTATTGTTTTTACTTCTATCGCCTGGGAGTTAATATCCAAAGAATCGATTATTAATTGTTTCAAAAAGGCATTTTCCAAAAAAAGAAGAAACTAACCAAAATATGAAAATTCATATGCTTGAGGAAGATATAGAGGACGTTATTGTTGAGGTTTATGAAGAAAATTTATCAGAACTGCTGGAGAAGGAGACCGAACAGCTAGAATTTGTGAAAAAGTTCGTTATGATAAACTAAAGCTGGGATGGGAAAAACTTAAAGAATTGGAAAATGTTATTGAATATAATATACCTTTTGATGTTCAAAAGGAATACATCAAGTTTAGAATGCAATTTAATATTTTTTTAAGGAAGGAATTTAAATTTGGGAAAATAATATCTGGTTAATTTAAAAAATTGGAATAAATTTTATTTAGTTTTTCGATGTTTTTTTAATTTTTTGGGGAATTCTTGGTTTTTGGGGCAAAATTTGATATTTTTTGCCCCAAAACCGAGGGTGGACTGTATTTCGTTATTTTAGAGATTATTTATTAAAATTAATTATTTCAAAAATTTAAAGAATGAACCTTGTCCCTCATAATGTCCATTAAAATTACAATGGCACTTATTGTCGAAAATAATATAAAATTTTCAAATACTTGAAAAGCTTCGATTCTTATAGAATATGTATAATAAAAAACATTCAATAAGTGGTTATTATTTCTATTTGTTATTTTTTTGAATAATTGGAAAGCGGGTTTGTCACTTGGGAACAAACAGAATGAAATATTTGTGCGACAGACCGGAAATTGGAGTGATGACCATGGATATCAATGATTTAATTTCGAAGTGTCTGAGTTGCAAATCTGAAACCGGTGAAATAGAAGAATGGGATGCTGAGTGTAGACAAAATTAGACAGGGCTTTCTGTTTACGTCACTAAGTACAACCAGAAGAAAGTTTTGACCATCTTTGATTTGGAGATTTATAAGGACAGATAATGTCGAGTCTATCGAATCGAAAATCGCAAGTTTATTTTGTGAAGGTTGTGTGCCACCAGAACTAATTGTGAATAACTGAACCACGTTTCACTTAACTGAATTCAAAAGGTTGATAGAAAAGTGGAAAGTCGAAGTCATATATCGGGCCGTCAACAGAACAAACTGCAATGGAATAGTTGAACGGAATTACAGAACCTTAAAGAGAATTACTTGTCGCTGGAATATTGATATTTTTGATGTTGTATGATAGTATGATAATATGCCCTGTTCCGGATAACAAGCAGCCTCTACGCTTGGAATTATAGAACTACGTGCAAACTGGTTCTACATTGCTTAGTAAACTGACTGGGAGAGTGGATCATGAAAGTTCATACTTTATAGAGAATCAACTAGTTTGGGTCAAGTGGGAACGGTGTACCCCGTGTACACGATATTGGATGAAGAAAGTCGTAGTGAAACGCGTTGATTTTGGGAAATATCTGAATAGTTGTGACGGTTTCAGTAGCCATAAACATGTTGCGGACCTCGAATTCAGCAGGAAAAGTCGATCAATGGACGACATCAGTCGTATATACACCAACCGACATATTAGGAGGATTACATTTTTAATTGAAATTAGAGTGGTGACGGATCTAGTGATGTTGGGAGCGTTAGTTATATTGATTCTTTGGTTTGAATAATCGGAAAGCGGCCGTGATTTAAAACTTTTAGTGTAAATAAGGATGAATTATCGTTTCCGTGTTGTTTATTACGAAAACTATCATATAATCAAGATTCTTCCCATAAATTACAATTTTGTTCTGAAATAAAACAAAAAATATTTTTATTTTCAAATAAATAAAACAAAATATAATTTTCTTAAGTATTTTAATTTTAAGATATTTATTTTGCATTTTTCTTTCAGGTGTTTAGTAATATTTTATTTAAAATATAATTTTTAAAACTATTTTATATTATTTTTCTTACTTTATTGAATGATTTATTTTTATATTAATTCGACATATTATCCATTTACCATTATTTGTTAACAAATATCAATATAACCTTCAGAATTGCTTATTTTTCTTGATGAATAATAATTTTATAATATTAATTTGAAATAATAATTTCTAATGATAATAATTTTAAATTATTTAATAATAATGTTTCTAAAAGTGAAAGGAAGTAATATATTTATAATTCAAATGAAATTTAGTTTAAATAAATGATCTTCTAAAAATATTTTAATATTTTATGTTTTCATGAAATGAAAATTATAAATTAAAATCTTTTCTTAGATTCAATTTTGTCTCGAACATTCACTGTAACATCAAATACCCTTAATATACTGTGGCAGCATAATTAAAGTTTAGTGTTTCAATAATTGGAGGTAAAGCGAGAAATTGGAGAACCAGAAATTATATTGAAATAGGGAGATTTATCTTCAAATTGTCATTCATTATTTTGCCCCAAGGTATAGTAATATTAAAAAATCAGAATCATGAAGACGCTGAAGATTTTGCCGGTGTTTAATGGGTCCGGTAAGTCAAAAACTGGCTTGAAATCTATCGAAAGTATGCAAATCTTAGAATAACAAATATGAAAGTTAGTCGGAAGTAAATTTCTGAGAGGGCGGAAGCATTGAGTAAAAGTTTAATATTAAAGACTACTGGAAATTGGATAATATGGTTTATGAAGAGAAATGGCATTACACTTAGGCGAACTATCAATTTAAAAACATTAGTAAAAAATATTAGTTAAATATTATTTAAAAAAGTAAATAAATTTTTTTGCTGTATCAAAAAAAGATTAAGAATCACATAAACGTAATTGAATTAAAAATTGGTTTTCTAAGAGTTTTTATATGTGACGAAAAATTGCAATAAAATTATTGGAAAAAAAAGAATCGGAAATTTTTGTAAAAAAAATAAAACTACTTGTATGGACTAAAATACGTTTTGCTTTTAAAATTGAAGTAACGAAAACTATTAATCAAATTGGGACTAGGAGATATTGGCTTAAATCAGTATATATATCTGACCTTCTCGATGAGTCCTCGTAGCGGTCCCGGATAACCAACTAACTTCGAGAAGGGCTACCTCTCAGCAAGGGCTTGCAATCCATGAGTGGACTCTTTAAAATCCAATGCAACGAAAAATCTGACAAATATAGAAAATAAAAAAACCTTTGTTTTTGCCAAATGGCTTCTACCCGATACAGAGTTTATGATTCACTACCATGTGCGTCAATGCTGAGTATTATTGGTCATACATAGTTATACGTATATATATAGCTTATTATATATAAAGATTATAATTTTTAATCCTGATTTAGGGTTCATATTCATATATATACTATTTGCAAGCTATTAAAATCATTTTGCAAATCAATAAAATCCATGAATCAAAAAATTGTTTAAATATTCAATAAAAAGTATTTTTTTTATTAAAATGGAAGATAATCATGCAAATATTTATGAAAGCACAAATTCACAACCATTATCGCTACCGAGAAATAAAATTATACAAGAAATAAAAAAATCTTGTAGTAAAAAAGGTGATGGTTGATGGATGCACCATGAATGAATCTGCCTCAACTTTTCAAATCAAGTTAAGGTCGTTACAATCTATCATAAAAAATAAAAGGATGAATTTATACCTGCAAATGAAAAACGTGGTGGTGCTGAAGCGGCAAGTTCTTAATAGAATCGAATTTATCGTAGAAAAAAAACAATGCGGTGACCTTAAAACTGATACAGGAGCATCTTGCTGTTGAAGACTGGGATGTATCGTTGTCTAGTATAGCAAATGACCTTAAAAATTGATGCTTACACTTAAAAAGGCACGTATTGAACTTGATCGAGTTAATTTTCCCATATCAATCGCAGTAAAACAAAAGGAAATGTATTTTTGTTGATGAAAGTGGATTTAATTTGCATTTGACTGCCACTGTCACTCTTATTTCAGTAATGAGTAGTGGCGGAATTCTATTTTCAAAAATAATTGACGATGGTACTGTAACTGCAGTAAAGTTTAATGGCTTTATTATGAAGGCGGACATACCTACAAATCAAGGTGGACCTAAACATGTAACCTTATCAAGTGATCCACTACGAAAGCGTGGTGTCTAACGCGTCTGGGGTAAGCGCTGAACTCCGAGTCAAAAATCATGAGGCGCGTCATGTACCACAAGCTCAGGGCGGACCCGTACTACGACGATATCATTATCGATAGTACCAACGTATCCGCGGAGAGAGTGAAAAAAGTGTTTAGTTGTTTTAGGCTTTTTAAACAAAACCGCTGGTAAAAATTGACAGAGACAGAGTGCTCGGACTCGCAGTTAGCAAGATTGATGGTAAGCTGCGAAGGCTTAAACATGTTCATGTACCGGTATTGCCGGATCGACTGACGTGACGAAAATTGTTATAGTGGGTCAGATAACTGGTGGGTTATTTTCCAGTTTGCTGCTGGCTGAGGCCGGCATGCAGTTCCTAGAAAGAATGGTCTGTCACGGTGGTTTGTACGATACCGTGGAACAGCGAGTGGTGGACAACACAAAGAAGCTGATGGAGCGGCTCAAAAGCGAAGACCCAGTGAACGGAAGGTGGAAAATACCCGATCGCAATTGAGGCCGGCTGTGGTTCGACACAAGTTTGATCGCAACTTGTATAGGGGGTCTAGTACTAGAAAGTGCGTCTTGGCTGCATAAGGAGGACGATGTCATGCACATCAATATTGCAGTGCTAGAGGCGTCCAAACTTTATACGTGGTTTTGGGTTTTCTGAATTTAGTTTATTTTTTAATTTTTTAATTAATCATATTAAATTTGAAGTTTCTAAATACATTATTTAACGAGAAATTTTAAAAAATAATGTAGTGTTCACTAAATCGCATCAGCAGTAGCAACCAATTAAGAGTTTTTTAAGTGATATTTAATTTAATTTTTTTGATTTTTAATTTTGAAAAAAACTTTCTTAATTGGATTTGCGACCCCTGAAATTTTTAAAACTGAAAAATTCAGATGCGCATTAAAAAAAAATTTTCAATAAATTTTTGATAAAAACTGAAAAAAACTGATGGTGTTTAAATAATAACTATTATATGTACTGTTTTAAATTTCCTTGTATTGGTAAATAAAAAATTTTACTAAATCAAAATTTTCTGTTTGTTCCAAATCATGAGAATCACTCGTTATTTATGGATTAATAATTTACCGAAAAATTGCGAAGAAACCGACATTAGACAAACGTCTCAAAGTCATGACAAAATCCAAACAATCCGAATCCATCAGAACAACAACTCCCGTGGAGCGATTGTCGCGTTTATCGATTGTAAATCGTCGACATCGGTCGTCTCTTCCTCGATCAATTGCGCCACTTCCG
>MQRK01249697.1:11889-24555 GCA_001938485.1 Girardia tigrina
TTCAGTGAAAATTTGAAGTTTCTATGTGGTCTAAATGCTGAGATATAGGCAAAAGTAAATGGCCCATTCTTGACAAGATGAAATACAGTGAAGGTATATGAAAAGTGCTTAAATACAGAATAAAAGTTCGATGAGGTTGATAGTTCAAGAAACGATGTTTTAAAAGTTCCTCTGGAGTCACAAAATCTTCTTGAAATTATTGTTTTAACTTCTAAATAATGCGAATTACATTTTTAATTTTTTAACAAACAATTTCGATCAGAGTAAAAATTTCAGTGGTAATTCGCAACTATTTCTTAACAATTTGTCGAATTTGCAATTGATTTTAAAAGATATTTTTGAAATTTTAAAAACTGATGAAAATTTTTTCAACTAATTTTCTGCGGTGAATTTTTTAAAGATTTTCGAAAATAATCTTCAATTTAAAAATTTTCTCAATAATAATTACAAAAAATTTCGAGATTTTTGTTTAAGTTTATTGAATAATATTGTAAACATTAATTCAAAACCAACCATGGTAAATGGCGGTTTTAACTATGACTCGTCCGTTTTTTACTAATACTCCGCTTCCATTCAATCATTTATACATCATTTATTTTTATAACGCATGGAGTTAATTTGTAGCATATTGTTTATTTCTACTTTCGTTTCATCATAGCGTTGCTGGAACGTTTTCCTGGTGGATTTAAATCTTTAATTAGACCCTCTATCTAAACCAGCGGTTCTCAACCTGTGGTCCGCGGACCACTGGTGGTCTGTGGACATTTGTCTCGTGGTCGGCGAGCAAAGCCTGAAATGTATTTATTTTTACAGTTGAAACACGAATAAAATGTAAAACTGTCACTGTTTCAAATTATTACTTTCATTTCAATCGGCAAATAGTGGCAGCGGATTCCGTAGCGAAAAAAATGTATGTACAATTTATATTTTATTTCAGTCTATACTAGTGCAGTACTGCTGTAAATGTGTAAAATTATGTACGAAAGTATAGAGTTAAGGATATTACAGAATCTATTTATTACAGAGTCTATATAGATTTCCATTACGCCAGTGGTACAATTTTTAGTAGTGGTCCGTGGCTGAAACACAAATTTCAGAAGTGGTCCTTGTATCACTAAAGGTTGAGAACCGCTGATCTAAACAAATCACAGATAAATTTCAAAACTTTTAGCCAGTTTGTCAGCGTCCTCAATGATCGATGAGTCCTTTGCAATCCTTTTCATCTGTTCCTTTAATCTGTTTCGCATTTTTTCCAAATTAGCGATATCGTTTGTCTTCCCATTCAATCCATTTCCGATTTAGTTCTTTGCACTTTTCGACTATATTGTTTTGAGCAATCGCTTCTGCATCACCTCCTGCGGCACCACCCCCTTGTATCTCATCCGCTCCTGCACCATTCACTGGTTGATTATCTTACAATGTCATGCCGAAATTTACAAAATTTAAAATACCCTATCAGCCTAAAATATGATAATGGTATAAATAATGGCAGTTTATTTTTACCTATTCATGGCTTTGAAAAAAAAGCAGAATTTTGATACTTGGAAAAGATTCAATTCAACATTGGATTCATTTGATTGATAGACTATTTTTAATATAATTAAATTCTACACGTTCCTATCCAAAAAAGGAAGTAATCTAAACCAGAATGCTTCGATTGATAAGTGAAATCTGATCAAAATTCAAATTAAACATCTATTTTTTGGATTTTGAGATTGCTGCAATAAATTTATTTAGGGTATCAATTCCTCTAATTCGTATCAATGTTTATTTTTACCACTTATCCAGAAATATTAAAATGCAGATTACTTGCGAAGTTTTCATTAAGCGTGTTTAAAAAAGTATTCAGTTTTTAAAAATGAAATAAATCAGCCAAAAATCGAAGCAAAATTCTGAATGTTTATTTAATTTCATTCAATATGTATTTATTAACATATCATGAATAATAAAAAAATGATATCAAGCATGTCCATTTCCACTTTCTCTGCAGGCAGTCATACATTCGTTGAATTTAACGATAACAATTTCGCAGACATCCATGTCGATTTCGCTGATTAGCAGTTGAATTTTTCTCTTCAGTTCGGCAATCGGTTTAGGTTTGTTCACGTAAACTTGTGACATCATATATCCCCGTAAAAAGAAGTCACAATATGTGAGGTCTGATGAATTCGGAGGCCATTCTTCATCGCACCGTTAAGTGAGATCAGGCGCAAGGTGACCGTCTCCCATGATGTGTGGCGGGTGGCCGTCCTACTGAAACCACATTTTCAGATTTTTGCTTCGACTTGTTGATTTATTGCTTTTTTAAAAACTGCGTAATTTATGAAACATCCTTTACAAAAATATAAGGTGAATTTTTCAAACAAGTACAAAATCGTATCTCACTCGGAATTGGTGGCGTTGGTGGCGCGGATACTGTTGATTCGTATCCGATCGGCCGCATTCGCCAGTAGAGCGCTCGAGTGTGTCTTGTCGTGCAATTCCATTTGCAAATGTCGAACAAATCTAGTTCAATTAAACAAACGATCGAATTTGTTTTTTATTCTCTCTGTTTTCCTGATTTTACTCCTTCAGTAAGAATGATTTGATTATAAGATTTTTCTCCTATTGAGGACTTATGCAATGGCGGAAGAATTAACGGATTATATTAGTATTATATTATATTATTTTTCTTGATAATTTATTGTTATTTCGGAATGTTTAATTTATAATGGATTTTTATTTTTTTAACACATTGACTGCTGTTGACATCATGCACCGAACGTCTGCTACGCGTGGGACAAAAAAGTTTACTGCCGCGCGGCAGGCATATCTCATGCGCGCAGCAGATATCTCGTACTTAGCGTCTAACTAATGAATATTGAAGTACGAGATATCTCGTACTCAGCATTCAATGTGTTAAAGAATTACGGTTTTGGAGTCACAACGAACACAACACGTATCAATAATTATGCGGAATAAAAACTTAACTTTATAACACTAAACTTTTAAAGAATAAATCACACATCTCGTTCATCTAACAAAAATGACAAAATTTTAAATTGCCTAATTCAAATTCTTTTCAATCAGTAAATTCAAATAATAACTCGTGCAAATTAAGAAAAAACAGCAAATAGAATTTATCATTCAATAAAAAATAGTCTCTTTAAAGTTCACTCTAAATTCAATAAATGGTTTTAACAAAATTTTCAAAATCAAAATTGAAATAATTTAATTGTCATTGACCACTGACTCACAACTTGCTTTGAAGGCCAGCCAATTAGATGGAGCCAACCGACTTTCTGTTCTGTACGATGACCGGAAAATAAACACACCAAACCCAAACAAAAAAGTCTTGCTGTGGTTTTTAAATTCAAACACATTTTTAATAATAATAATGACTGAAAAAAATCATTTTATTTAAGCTACCTTCCTGAAAATGAAGGTAATTTTTATTTTTAATTTTATCTATCAAAGTTTCGTCAATAGATCGACCGTGATAAATTTCAATAATTTTTGTTTATAATGAGTCATACTCAGTTATACTGAGTCATCTTTCACTGCACCGAAGAAACCGGTGAGGATTCAAAACGATATCCGGTGTTAATTTCAACAACTCAACATTCTCCCTTGTATTTGTACAATTTGATTTTGAATACAGAATGTGTTCTGCCCGATCATCAGGTGTCCCCGAAGACCGAAGGGTGGTAACTGTTGCGGTCCAGAATCCATTAGACAAAATAATATAGAAAATAAATATAGCGGATAGCCGAGTATTTAAAACGGACCTTTTCTTTATAAATATAACTTACATTACGATTTTAGTCATTATTTTAATGATATTATTATATAAGTAATTAATATTGTGAGGGACAGGATCAGTATTTTATAGTAGTTATTGATTGTTATGGATTGTTAGTGGAAATTAATTCTTATTTTTAGTGAGATAGCAACCCTTTTGAATAATAAATAGTGTCAAAATATATTATAACCGTATCAGGCGATTATGAAAATGAAAGTATGATAGATTTCTGGCGGAGAAGTATCAGATTCGATAAAATGGGCAACCAAATAGACTCACGTGATCAAGTAACGGCTCATAATCGAATACTCTGCTTTGAAATTCAGCTAGAACAATCTAGACTAATTTCTCTTACGGAATTAAAATTTTACCACAACTCGAAGGTCGAAAGTCGATCAGATAAACAGAGTTGTTAATAACAGAGTAAGCAATTTATTGGTCCTGAAAATAATTGATTTTGCTAAAACTATCCAAGAAGTATAGTGTATATAATTCAAGTATATATAATTATTTAGTTAATTTTATTATGCGTTAATTTCAATATCACAAATTGAATTAAAATTATGTCCAATCGAGTTTTATTATCGCTTTGTGGTTTATTTTTGAGTATCATAAAGTAAAGTATCATAAAGTAAACAATGATAAATCGAATTTTATTATTTCAGGAACATGTATTGAATTACGACTGAGGAAAAATTTTGTTCCTAGACCAATTTCATAAGTCGATTGAGTGAGGGAGAATAATTACAGAAAGATCTTGAGGACCTTTACAAAATTGCTGCATGTAAGATAAATTAAGTAATTTCGATAAAACAATCTGCGTGACACTAGGTTAAGGCTGTTGTTGATTGTCGATGTTTCATGGACTTAATGTTTAGCCCTTAGGTTTGTAGGCCGTGTCTTTAGGGATGGCTATGGTCTGCCATAACACAATGAGTTTAATAGTAAGCAGGTTCTCTTCAGACATATGTGGGTTTCACAATACATTGCCATAAGTTTCTAAAAACATTAATACATAACAATGCAGTAAGTTTACATTCACTCATCACAGTGCAATAAGTCTTATATTACATATCGAATATGGACATAAGTGACAATAAGGGTAATTGTAATATCCCCTAGCGATACTGAGTTAGGTGGGGCCCTTAGCTCATCCCATCTTTACTAGAACCCGATGGCCCTTCAAACTCGGCACTGCCAGGCAGATGTCGAGCGAGAAGAGGCGTCCGACCCATCGGTATAGATAGCAAGTTAGACAGGTATTAAAATGAATTATAAAAATATCATAAATCGAGATTGGGTTGTTGCTGACCCCTAATAGCCACTGGGGGCTCTGAGTCTTTAAAAATGTTGATACTCAAGTGGGTCGTGACATAACAATGCATAAAAAGCAAATAAAATTTGCTCAAAATAAACCTTATCATTCAGAAATTCAATAGAATAAAACCATGCAAAACTGTTTCGAAAAAAATGGTAAAATTAAAATCTTCGAGAAAACAAATATCGCAAATTCGGTAAATGCAATCTTATAAATCCTCAATTTAACTTTTGCTAACATAAATTCAAATTCATAAAAATAATAATGGAAGCCGGATTAATATTTCAAAATCGTCCATTAAATAATAAAAAAATACATTGAAAATTGTAAAATTCAAATTCATTAATTTCAACTATTCGAGCCAATAAGTCGCTCTAATTGGCTATTGACTTTTACAATTTTCCCTCCACACGATATTCAGCGCAGCGCACTCACTTGTTGATTAGACAAGTCATTAATCGTTTTTAAAATATCAAATTCGTTTTTTAAAAAACGAACGAATCTCAAGAGTTTTTAATTGTCAATTTATTTTGATTTATTCTTTTATTTAATCATTTGATTACTTATTTTTAAGTTTAAATGATTGTCATTCAATAATATAAATCATATATGTTCTCGATTTGAATTTGAGTCGAAAGGAGGAATATAAATAAATAAATTCCAAACAGAATGAATTCCAATAACCTTTCCGAAAATCGTTGAAACTCTTCTGAATTTATATCCATTTTGATATCGTCAATTTTCAATACTTTCACCGTTATCTATTTTTCCATCGATTTTTCGTTTACACATTTACCATTATTGACAATTGATTTCAGATCCGTGTTTTTTAAAAAGAACAATTTAAAAAAAACTTGGATGAAACCGTAAAACTACAGAATCAATAATTGATCCGGGATGCGGAATTAATTACGCGTTAGAATAAATTTCGAGTTGGAATTAATTTGGTGTTTGTAAATTCCCTTTAAAAATAACAAAACCAAATAAATATATTGGCATTATTTTCATCGATTTTTTTGATGTTTAACCCTAACCGAACTCAAAATCAATTCTGTAACCCATTGATCCAATGATTTCGGCAAAGAAACTATGATTTGATCAAGGTTTTGATCGAGAATTTTCTGGTGAGAAATCAAAGCGATTGCGATTATTTAGCTTTCAGTTTGGAAATCATTGAAATTAATTCGATCGGAGGAAATCGATTCTGTTCGATTTGTTCAAGTAAAAATAATAATCGACAATCTTTTAACAATCATGCTAAATATCGAGCATCTTATAATAATTTTTAAATCGATATGTGATTTTCATGAAACAACTATTCAAACTTGTTTATTTGTTGTATTGAACGTTTTAGAATACCAAAATAAATTGTGCAAAAAATAAAATCATAATTCATTATTTAAGGTAAAAAAAATTCGAAACATTGAATCGAGAGAAATTTTCAATCGAGATAAAGAAATTGTGATTAAAATATTTCTCTCGATTCTATGACTCGGGACACACACCGGCCAATCAATTCTCTCCTCGATTTTGCTAATTGAACACACTTGAATATAGTACCGGTACACACATTTAAAGTGAACAATATTTACTTAAATTTGAATTTTATTACTTCTTTTTTATTTAATATTTAATTATATCTTATATGCATAAATTATATATACATACATACAAGCAAGCAAAAAGGTGATACATGTTTTCCAGAGATTATCATTCACAAAATGTCTTGGTTATAATGTTGATTAGAATTTGATGAGAATATATAAATAATGATAATGATAATATAATAATTTAAGTTCGAATTCATAACAGGGATTTTAAAAGATTTTGAAACCAGTACACATACATTTGCTTCTATGTATATTTTTATAGATTATTTTGAGCATAAAGTGTTAATGATAATATACATAAACTACTAAGTTTAAATTGAAACAAATACTTAATACCTATCAATTTTAGGAACAACTAGCCTAGGAACTTCCTGGCTGTATCTACATATCTATCACTTGAAATATATTAAGAACACCAGTATGATTTTCCATACTTATTTTTATCATTTTTGAATTGTCTCTGGGACAACTCAGTTAAACTTTCGTAATTCAATATATAGCTAAATTGATAAGATTTTTCATAATGAATTCTATTAAACTATTATTCAAACAAATTTTCATTTTAGATATTTAAATTATTTTCATTTTAAAACTTATACCTTAATAATTTTGTTCCATCTGATCTCCAGGTTACCCTGAAGACCGGACGGTGGTATCAGAGACACGGCTTTTTGGAATTTTATTCTGGGTCCATTTGATATTACTTTGACTGATCATCACCGAAATCTTTCTCTTTTTAATTTCGTCACAAATCAAAGTCAAAACTTTCATTTAAAAAATCGTTTAATTTTATTAAAACAAATCGCACAATTTTACTCAAAATAAATCATACATTTTCTACAACTTAAAGAAAGCACTTGCAAATCGAAAAATCGAGAAGATATTTAAAAATCGTAAAATAGTCGTTTTAAAACACTTCATTTCAAAATAAAATCGTTTACAACTTTCTAAAATAATTCGTCTTTAAATCGTTCAGACAATTCCAAAATAGAGACACAATTTCGTCAATCTAGTATGTAAATAAATTGTCGAGTTCAATTAAATCATTCGACAACAATAAATTGCAAATAAAAATCAACAAAGTGCACAATTCAAATTTTCAAACACAAATAATCTCAACAATAGACCTCTTAAAAAAGTTCGATAAAAAAAACTCGCCATATACGAAAACTTTGATTAATAAAATTCATCAACAAACCGGTACACTCTCTGACTCTCTCATGACTGACACACACGATAAGCTCTACCAGAAAAAGGTGTCCTTGTTTGACTTTTAATTCTAATAATTATTTAAATATTATTAATTTTTTTTAAATAAAAAGATTTTGCAAGTACTTAAAATTTTTAAATATAATATGTTGTAATTTAAAATGTAAATCATACTCGAAAAATTAATCAATATGAACATCTAAAATATTAATTTTTTATCTATATGAGAGAAGCCCATTCCAAATACTAAATTCAACATACTAATTTCGACATTTTAAAATATACCTCACAAAATATATTATTCACTCTCAATTTAATTTCTGGTTATAGCTTCCTTTGTTGCCTTAACTGTAAAGTCAGTAATTCATTGTTCTTATTTTTTATAAATTTATTTAAAATTTCTTCACACTGAACAAGAGTTGTTGATATTTTGATGAAATTTAACAGCACTCTCGACATTTGGATTGTTGTTAGCAGGGCGTATTCAGTTGCATGGACGAGGCGTTGAGGCATTGGGTCTCTGTTTTGTTGGAAAACTAGTAAATTTTATCACCTGAATCATTTCAAGTTTTCTGGATCACAAATGACAATTTTTCAAATTGACGTAATCACTTATGATATTTAAATCGTTTGATTTTAGCTCAGTAGCAGCCTTATTGAACCGGAGTGACTCCTGACAGTCATATCCAAAAACTGAAGAGCATTTCAAATGCACACTAAGCGTAGAAATCATACTTATAGAATCTTAGCTAATAACATCTCAGATAACGATCCAAATATCAGGTACTAAGTGATATTCCTCGAAAAAATAAATCGTTCATCAGCACTCCACATTGCAGGGTTTTTCATTAATAAAAAGCCGGTTTTCTAAAATAAGGAACCGGTTTTCAAAAATCCACAGCCGGTTTTCATAAATAAAGAGCTGGTTCCAAAAAATATTATTTTTTATTATTTATTATGTAAAAATATTGAATATAATTCTAAATTCATATTTTTGAAAACAAAAAAAAACAAAGTAAACAAAAACTTTATATTCAAACTACATTTACAAACTACACTTAATTTTTTATTGCTGTAATATTTTTTAATTTTGTTGTCGATTGTTTTTTCGAGTTATAAATTTCCCAAAAAAATCTGTAACTCTTCAAATGAACTTAGTTCAGATAGCATCAAGTTTATATTATTTTTTAATTGATTACGTGTTGTTCCTCGATTACGTATACGAAATAGCTTCACCTTAATTGCTGCAAATACATTTTCAATTGTATTGAGATCTAGTGAATAGGCTAGATGATAAGCAAGCTCTACATTGATATCTTCAAAAAGGCTTTTTATCTCATGATAGTGATGAAACCATAACGTTGTCCATGACAACAACAGGATTCCACCATAAAAGATCCTTTTTCATTACAAAGATTTAGAAAGTAACACGATCATAAGATACATCTTGAATTCGATGACATTCCATTCCGTTGGACGATATTACCGCACAAAGCGAAATATTTTGACCCTGCGATCGAGGCTGGTATAGAACAGCATTTTGAGAAACTCCCGAATAGCCATAGTTACCGGATGTATGTAGGCTGAACCCAGACTCATCTAGAAACAAAAGTTTCCTCTTTATCATTTTTTATACTCCCAATAACCTTGAACAAGAGTCGTCTTTCACCTATATTCGATTCTTTTAATCTTACGTTAGACCGATTTTTTAAATCTCTAACGTGTTATGTTTGTTGACTTGTTTAGCTGTGGAATAGAAATGTTCATATTTAACGATTCTCGACATCCTTGGAGTAAGTTTATTATCACTTCCAAAGATGTTTTGTATAGTTGTATGCAGTTGAGTCATATCCACCATTTTTATTTCGGTTTTTTTATATAATGTCTGAAAAGTCTTATCTTCACACTAAAATTTTTTTGATTGCTTTAATGGCACTTTTTCATTTCATTAGATCTTTTGCATTAACTGTACTGTGAATCTCTTGATGGAATTAAAGGTTTCCTCGTTCATCACTTTCCTTGACTTTTGTTGCATACTAATACGATTATTAATACAATGCAAGTTTATTAATGAAAACCCTGTATTTTCGTTTTCAATAATCCAGCTAGAACCATTGTTGTCATTGGAGTATTTATCGTTTCCATATCTTGAGCGTCTTCTAGTGTGATATTTGTTTTGGCAATAATATTTTCTTCGTTCAAATTATTCATTTTTATGGGTTCAACTACATAAAATTAAATATTAAAATGCAAGGATTATTAAAAATGATTATAATGGTTATATATAAATTGTAAAAATCTTGAAATTTAAATTGATTTTTAATACATTTTAATTAATTTGATTTTTATATGTAAAATACTTTTGTAAATTTACAGGTAAAATTGTAGGTAGGTAATCAAATGATCATATATTCATGTAATTTGAAAATTTTCACTTAATCTTCTTTATTTATACAGAATTCCTCTTACAAATTAAACTTAGATTTTTGTATATTAAATAATATTTTTTTGGAAACCCAGCTCTTTATTTATGAAAACCGGCTCTTTGTATAATAGAACCTGTAAAACCCCGTATAATAGAACTCCTCGACAAAGTTCAACAAATCCGACGGTCGTTTTCTATTATCGATATTCAATAAAATATAAGACTAAAATTACTGTTTTATAACAACCAGGTTTTGCAGAACTTTTAACTTCTAATTTCATCGATATTATTCATGATTTTTTTTATAAAACAAAATTTGACTTTCAAAAAATTTTATTCTCTTCCATTTATCAAATTTACCGCACTATGAAAATTTCGAAAAAATAAGTCATGCAAGTATTACATTATCAAATCGAAATTACAATTTTTCAAGTTCTTCATTTAATCTCTAAAATTAACCTACAAAATCCACTCAAACAAATTTAGGCTTCTCAATTAAATCAAAATAAAAAATTTATATCTTTAATGTTCATTAAATCTACTTAATAATTTACCAATCCCAAATCCAAGGCCAATTCAAAATTCCACTTATTCATATTATTCTAAAAATAACATTCTGAATTTTCCAAAATTCTGCATAATATTGTAGAGTTTTCTATAATATCATTAAATAATTTGTTTTATATTTTAAAGATTCAATTTTGTCTTTTTACTTTTTAAAATTTTCAAAAAATTACATTTTCATTTTTATTTTACAAATTTTAATGATAATATTCAAAAATTTATGTGAGCTCGAAAACCCTAATATTTAGTGTGAGGAATATTTTAAAATTGGTTTGTTGAATTTTGTATGTTGAGCTTAGTCTTAATAATAAATAAATAATTAATAAAAATAAATAATAAAAAATAATAAATTATTTATAAAAATACTTTTTGAATTTACGCAAATTTGTCCGCGAACCCACACGACTCAGATGACTGTCGAACAGGTGCCTGCGCACATTGCCGATCAACTGTATGTCGTCTCTGGGCGCTATCGTCTGCTGGCCACTCGCTCCCGCTTTTCGTTTCATTGTCGGTTAACCGTTAACCTCATACTACTGTTTTGTCAGTTATCCTTCGCCTACCGACCTGAGAGGCCGGTATCAATTTATACGATATTTAAATTAGTTAAATTGAATAAAATTATCAATAATAATATTTTTCATTAAAAATTATAATAGCATTTAAAAATTATTATAGCATGATTAGTACAGATATGTTGAGCGCAACGTATGCAACATTGAAATATTCTTTTTTCTGTTTCACATAAATGGCATTGTTTCTCAAAATTTTGATGATATCAATGCCAATTGTCCACTTAAAAACGCATTATCTTCATCTTGTTTGAAATATCTGAACTTTCGATAAATATGTTCTAAAATGTTCAGAAAAATCTCCTTAATTGTAATGTTAGATCCATCCTGATTGTAAACTTTTAATGAAGTTAATAATTTATCCAAAAGTAAAGATGCAATTAATGGACGTTCTTTTACAAAAAACTGAATCATTGAATCCATGAATTCTCTCGGGTCATCCGAAATTGTGTTTTCTTCCAAGAATCGCCTTTGTACTTGCATTATCCATTCGATATTAGTTTTGGGTAGTTGATACATAATATAACACCATGTATGCAACTTACGAGGCCTACTTGTTCTAATTGATCTCCCATCAACAAAATTTACGGAATCTGCATTTGTACCCATTAGAACTATAATGATGCCTATTTTCAGATGAAGTTGAAGGTGCCGTAGAATTTTCGCGTTTGTTTCAAACTGACAGTTTATAAAATTAATTGCTTCTTTCAAATCTTTGTTACATAAATTTTCATGCAGTCTTTGTTGCAAATTTGCTAAATTAGTGACTCGCTAATTTTTTTCCAAAAATGTGTTTCTTCTGTTGTTTTTTTCGCATTCCAATCTTTATACATATTCGTGTATATTAGATACGCCGCCAATGTACTAATATCTAATAAAAAAAATAAAAAAACAATAAATAATTAATAAATAATAATAATTTATTTATAAAAATACTTTGTGGATCTGTTGGGGTTTTAATTATTAAAAATTATCTTTAAATCGATTATTCACTTTTTAAAACACAAATCTTAAATCTCTATCTTTAATCGTAAATCTCTTTTCTTTATACTTTAATCAATAATCCTCAATCAATAATCTTTAATCAATAATTCTCAATCAATAATCTTTAATCAATAATTCTCAATCAATAATCTTTAATCTTTTGATCTGACTCCAATTATTCAGAAAGGTCTTCCAACATAAAT
>MQRK01249697.1:38340-48953 GCA_001938485.1 Girardia tigrina
TATAATAAAATTGCTTAGTTTTAACTCATTATAACCTAATTTTCATATGGAAAATAATAGATTTACAAAATTATTATAGGTGGCCCATTACTTTTGCTCGCGACTGTATAATTTAATTTTAATTATTTAATTTTAATTAAATTTATAATTCTCACAGTTTTTCAACCAAATTTTTACTCCTATAATATTGAAAGGAGAAATATTTTTCCGAATTAAATTAAATAATAAATAAAAGATAATATATATTTAAATATGTTGTTTAACTGCACCAAAATTGTAAATTGTTGAGAATTGTGTATTGTGGTTGTAAAAATATATATGAATTTCAAGAGAGCAATTTGAGAAAATTTTAAATAACACTTGAGTCCATAAAATAAGCGAGAAATACGTAATCAAAATTTAATTCGTAAATGAGGACTCGACAATACACATAAATTCTTGTCCGAAAATTATTTCAATAATTATAAATTGCGAGAATTCGTTTTCTAATAAATCGGATTTTAACAATTCAAATTTTCAGAAAACTATCAAATCAAACAAAATTTAAATTGAATCCAAATAATAAGCAATGAAAAAAGATACAAAATTCGATCATAAAACGGAACCTTGAAATGGTGTTTTCAATTTCTTAAAAGTTAGAAATTATTATTTGTAAATTCGAGCTCGCCAGTCAGAGCGAGTATTTCATTGTTCTAGTCAGTAAAATTTTTATTTCAACTTCATATTACTTATTTTAAACCATTTTAAATATTTACCATAATTATTTAATTATATTTTATTTTTTAAATTATATAAATTATTAAATTTTAAATTTTAATAAATAAAAATTATATCACGATAGTTATATTAATAAGTATCATTATCATAAAGAATTACATTAGGATAAAAGTAGAAGACTCTCGATATTTATTCGTTAAAGGGATAATAATAAATAGTAAGGATTACTAAAATAATCGCAATAAAAAGTTATATTTTATAATTCTAAAATGAACCAAATAAGATTTTAAATTAACGATCTTTGATAAATTTATAGGTTCAATAACTACAGTTCACGGTGTCCTACAGATTCAATGGTTACGATTATCGATGCTTGATAGAGGTTATTTATTTAATAATTACTATCGCAATGAAGAAGTCAATATTTTTCACGATAAAATAAATAAAAATGATATATATTAATTCGCGACATTCATCTTGACAAGGATTAATAACAAAAAGTATAGATCATTAAAATAGCCATAATAGAGGGTTATATTTTACGATTCACAGATTAGGCAAATAAGATATTACAATTCACGATTCGTAATGAAATGAAAATTTACAATTCACGATGCTTGATATAACTTGATATAGATAAAACTACAAAACATTCTCGATAAAAAATTGTATTCCTAATTCTAACTATTACTGTACTTGCTAAACACGAGTTTAGAATCTATACATTCTATTTATAGGAATGCGAACTCAAGTCCAAAGAACGGCCTTGAAACTTAATGGCGAACTGTAAATTAGATCCTGGAACTATAATTTAATCATCGTCCATATGCTAATTGAATTATTTATGAGATAAACGTAGATAATATTGAGCAACTTATATTTTAATTTTTTAATTTTAAAACTTATAAATCGATAAATGATATATATATATATATATATATATATATATATATATATATACAGTTATTAATAATTAAGTATATAATAATTGAGTATAATAAGTAATTAATTATATTATAAATAATTATATATGTAAAATAAATAAAAATTATTTGTTATATATAAATATATTATTATATATGATTAAACAAGGTACATAATGTAAATAATTTATATTGATTGGTAGCAGAAATAGGTGGGTCTATAATCTATATTCTCATAATCCATATAATAGTGAGTAAATATCATTGAGGTGCCGGCCATCGGATCTACTTGTGGTGACCGGTATCCCTTTAACGTGCTGGAAGTTGCTAGCCGGAGGAGTGGTCCGACCGTCTCGCGGGAATTCATGAACCGGTTAGACCCAGTGGCCACCGGTCGGCATGCATGCAAATATCGGTCTCCTGACCAGCTCGTGAGAGTTCTCCGTTTGGTCTCGCCATCCATTTGACGATCGGTTCGTGTCCCAATGGTCCACTCGGCAAGTTCAAGTGAATCGTCCGTGTACCGATACCATAAGTGAGACGTTAGTCGATCCGGCCTGATTAGTTTCATCTTGTAGAGATCGAAAATGACGACAAACGATTTAAAATTCGAGTTGATTAAAAAACATTTATTATATTACACTTAGATTATACCAGATTCAAAATTCAAATACCAACAGTTTAGTAAAACACCCCTACTTAATTTTATATTGTTAATATTTTTTTAATTTTTAATTTTAGAATCACCACAATACAGCCATTTTTCTACCTGGCAATTTGTCTCGTCATTGTCATAACAGCTGCGACACATGCTACTATAACTGTGGTGATATTCATTTGTGTCTCAGAGACGTTCCGCGGAAAATGAGCCTAAAATGGTAAATGTGAAGTATCTTTAACCGACAAATTTTAAAACGAAAATCCCTCTAATCACGCACACAACTTTCAAATTTCAATCAAACTTTGAATTCTTTAATCACCTAAAAATTTTCACTGACCGCTTTAAACAATCGAATATTTATTCTAAGTTAATTCTTAATTCTTTTTCTTTTTTTGATTCAACTTATTTTTACTATTTATTTTCATTTAACTTTAAAATTTAACAATAACAAAATTGAACACTTAACCTGAATGCTATCAGACATAAATTAGGATATAATTTGATCAATTGCAATTTGTTTGTTTTTGAAATATGAAACTCAAAACTGATATTATATATTTCGAAATATAGTGTTAATGTCGAATTATCGGATATTTATGTATGCAGTGGAAAATCTCGATTTTCATTTTCGTAAATTTCTTTTCTTGCCTAGTTATTTTAACAAAGACTGTGAAAATCGTTTTGAATAATTTTCCAGATTGCAATGGAGTTTTGAAATCATTGCCGATCATAGCGATAGGTGTGGATATAACTACAGAAAATGTAACCGGTTATTTTTGGTTGCTGCATTTTTAGGATTTTCAGGAAAATGAATCTTTTGGCGAAATGTAAAAAGTTTATCGACTGAATATTTCTATCAGGAATATTCACGTAATTTTTATAGTATAATTGAACTGATCTTTTCGTGTCGGTCGATTTAAACCGATCTTTTAAAATCGTGTATGGAACAAAGGCTTACGATCTCGTTGAGACCTTTTTATAAATATAAATCGAATATTCAAAAGAATTTCGAAAATCGATATCAAGATAGTGGAAATTATGCTTCTGCTCACTATCATTCTCCAAAGATCTTATAAACCCTCGTAAAAACCTTGTCGTTGGTTTTTTGTGTATCTACTAAACCCTACCAACGCAACATCTCTGCAGCCGCGCTTCCACGCAAGCTTCACAATCTTTATTGAAGGCAAAGCGAGCGAGGCTTTTGCACTCTGGTCTTGGTTGGATTGTCTTTGGTGTCGATTTAGTCTAAATTTAATTAACACTTAATTTTAACACTATATATTTAATTAACATACAATGCCGCACGATTAGAGATATTTTGCAGCTGGTATCAACCATCGCTACTCTTCTAATATTAGCAATTGAGACTGAGGTCAACGTCGCAGAACACGAAAGGAGACTGTCATCTAATTCTGCGAATTGACAGCATCATTTCCCCGTTTCCGAAAAGATTAAAGCATTCAGACTTACCATGGCCACTTTAACACAATTGAATCACTTTATTGGACACTTACTTCGATTATTGCCTATTTTTTTGCAGTAATAGCACTGTATCACTGCTGGAGTTCTACAGGCTACCGTCGGCAGCGTGGATATTTTTTCTGCCAGTACATTAGATGACTCACCCAATAACGACAGGTTCTTCAACTCCGTCAATGCTTGTGCATTTGACTTGCGATAGACTCTCTTCAGAGTGCCTTTTATTGTGCCAAGGTCTTGCTTTACGTTTTCATCGAGCAGCTTCAAGGTAGAATATGCGTCAATAGTTAGGAACAGTGGAATGAGTGAGGATAATTTCGACTCGCTCCCAAATATTCTTGAGGCTGTTTCTAACCGATCGATCCAGATTTCGACATCTTCTGGTCTACTGAATTTTGTCATCTTATCGGTAATTTTGAAATTCTCCATTCTCTCCAATTGTTAAGGTTCGGGAACTGAAAATATTTGTAAAATAAAAATTTAAAAACAAATAAATTCCTTACCCTCCTAAAAAATAAAATATAAAAAAATATAAAATAATAAATATTTAAAAATAAAATAAAATGTGATGCTCAATCTCTCTGTAACTACTGTAATTAATTTCCTTTGCAACGAATTTTCCTCCCTCGCAGGGGCCCGTTCATTAAGGGGGCACGCCTGTGTCGTATAGAAAAAGCCGTTAAAGGCTTAAAAATTTATTAATTTATTATAATTATTAATTATTTTCAATAAGAAATTTAAAAAATAATGGCAAAATTTTGTAATCCAGAACGCTATTAAACTCAAATTATATTGTCGTAATATATTTCGGTGGATTTTCTAACATCCTCAGGCTGAATTAACAACAATTTCGCTGTCAACAACAATATAGCAAATTGATGATTATGTAAACATCTTGCGTAATGACTAATTAAATATTTTCAACAAATTGGAAGAGAGACTTGTTTGGACATTAATGGACGGATTAAGTGATTTAATCAATAATGCTTCATAAGTAACTCTTTCCCAATAATTTTTAAAATTACTGCACAATATTTTAAAATTAGTTGTTTTCACCTCCGATTTACAACCCTTCATGTGTCCAGCAATATTACTCCCATTACCCAATCGTCCATTCTCCTGAATCCGTTTACAGAGATGACGGGACGTCTCTTCAATGTATGTAGCGTTGCACCCATAGCACGAAAATTGATAAACCAGATTGGTTTTAAATCAGAGTAAAGTAAAAATTATTATTATTATTGTTTTGTTCTTATTATTTTTATGATTATTATATACTATTATTATTAATATTATTATTATTATTATTAGTTTTTATATTATTATTTTATTATCTTATTATTATTTAAATTGATATTATTATTAAAATTATTATTATATTTGTATGGTATAAGTAATATTATTATTATTATAATTTATTATATAAAAAAATTAATTTATACAAAAAAATAATTAATACATACATTTTTAAAAAAATGAAAATAAAATGAATTGAGTCAATCGACTCATTCATTTTTATCGGGCTAAAAGTAATCGGTTGATTACGCCCGTCATAATTGTCCAAAAAATAATCTTGGGCAAACATTAAGCCCAAATAAAATAAATCAATCTGGAATAAATTATCAGAAATAAAATAATCAAAAATAAACAATAATAAGAAATAGTAAATTAAAAACATTTTTTAAAATAATTTAAATTTTATATTTTATTATTATTAAATTTATATTAACAATAATAATATAAAAACTGGTATAAATACCCCAAATTTATAAATATAAAACATTAAACAAAATAGTTAACAATATAATTAATATCTTGGAATCCTCCATCGTTAATTATGCATTGTACATTTCCGAAAGATCTTTGTGAATCAATTGAATACAGTTTTGAATTAGAATTCCTTTGAGTTTTTACTATTGATAATATTTTGAAACTAATCTCCGATGAGATTTATTTGGATTGAAACCTCAAGAGAGAGTTAATCAAATTAATACTCTCATTACAAAGTTGGAAGAACCTTATGCAAAGGGAGTCAGATATTTACTAAATTGAAAGTGTTTAAAGGGAAATATTTAAAAGTTTATTTAGAATACCCAACACAATGCAGCGATAACTTGTTCTAAATGTATAAGGCGCACTGAGGAGATTAAAATCAATTTTACTTGTAAATAAAAGATTAATATTGACAATATTATAACCTTATTACAGTCCTATGCATCAATATATATATACTATGCAAAAACGTATATACTGTATGCATAGATATATGTTCGATATTCATATATATAAGTACACTATTCATTAATATATACCCCTTTACAGAACATCAATTATCATATGATTTAATAAACGAAAAAGTTAAACCAGTTTGGGTGTTAAATTTTATTCAAAAGAAACTACCATTATACGCCAAATCCATAAACTCACGCATGTGAACATAAAACCGATTCATAACAAGTTCGCTATCATCGTTCATTTCGTCGAAAACATTGCCAGCAACTCGTTTTATTTCGAAATTAGTTTGTGGTACCGGTCGCTTGTTATAATACCTGGCCTTAAACACTCCAAAAGCCTCCTCGATGGGATTCAACTGTGGTGAGTATGGTGGAATAAAATCAAAAGCAATAGAGTTGTCGTTCAAGAAGTCTTTAATGGCAGAAGTCTTGTGGAATCTCACGTTATCCATCAAAAGAATCTTGTTTTTGCAATCAATGTTCGAATTTACACATTCTTGCAAAAATTCAACGAACAAATCCGCATTGTATGCACCCTCAATAGTCTTATATTTCAAAATTTCTTCACACGAAATCAAAACCACATTACTCACGTTGTTGCATCTTGGTCGTACCATTACATTCACAGGCGTATTCTTCGGAGAATATCCATAATTATACACTGAATGCAGATTCAACCCAGTTTCATCGAGATACAACAATCTGGAATTAGAAATATTTCTGTATTTTACAGAAAACGCCTTCCTTTGGTTTATTACTCTCAAATCAGTAACTTTAGAATACACTTTCTTCGCTCTTTTCCTGGTAATGTCAACGGACTTTAATTTCCTACTGAAAGTTGACTGTGATCTCACGATAGACCTTTCATTCAATTTTGTTTTAATTCCTTTTTGGGTTAGGAGAGGGTCATCTTGAATGATTTGTTGGATAGTTAACAATGTAGTTCTATCGTCAAAGGCTGGCCTACCTTTTTGTTTAATCAAAGATTCCAAACCAATGTCATTCTCTTTACACTTTTCAATTTGTGCGAATCGGTTCTTCACTGTACTTGTGGCAAATCCAAGATTTTTTGCGATTTTTTCGAATGTATCACCATCTTGGCGCATCGAATATATAATTTCCAAGTCCTTTACACCAACTTATGATCTTTGTTTGCGGCTTACGGGTGCATTCTCGTTTTCCATGGGCAATGACGTTTGAATTTTCACATGTAAAACAGGTATATTATTAGTTGGTGTGATATTGATAGAAAAATCCAATTCAAAATTGAATAATTTCTAAGGATCGTTATATATATTTCAAAGGTATATATTAATGAATAGTGTACTTATATATATGAATATCGAACATATATTTATGCATACAGTATATACGTTTTTGCATAGTATATATATATATTTATGCATACCGTATATATATTGATGCATAGGACTATAAAAGAACAGCCTGATTCTGAAGCTGATTCTGGGACTAATGCATATGTTTAAACGATTATTTACAAATGTATTATTTACAAACTCAGTAGTTAATAATAATTTATTTTAAAAAATTGGAAAAGTATATTTCTTTTAATAAGATTGACCTATTTTTTATATTTAAATTTATTAATAAGGCTGATATTCAAAAAATGCCACAGCTGTTTTTAATGAATTTAGAAAAAATAATAATACAATTTTTTTACTTTTAATGATTAAAAAAATCACGATAAAATAGAGAAAGAAAAATTAATTAACGATTTAAAATAGAAGTTTCATAATATGTTTTTTTAAGAATAAAAAGTAACTTCCGAGCTTTTTTTAATAAAAACAAAATAAAAAGTCTTAGAAGAGTTTTTTGCTGAGTTTATGATTATGAACACAATGCTCACGATTATGAAGATCGCTATTCTGCTGGATCAAAAAGAATCTTTCAAACGAATAATCGACTGCTATAAAGAATGACAAACAACCGATTAAATATCCGACGGAACAGAACACCACCGACACACCGATGAACCAACCGTCTAATTCATTGATCGATCTATCTGATATCCGTTCTTATAACAGTTCTTATAGAATTCACCAATTAAACGATCTTGGATATGACCAACTGAAATTGTATCAAAGGCTGCGCTATATCCATGAACGCAATTACCACCTGTTTATTGATATACTTTCTATAGTAGTCAATAATTGCCCGGATCAGAAAGATATGATCAGTAAAACAATCAGAGGGGCCAAGACTTCTGTAGTGGGTAATTCATTTCGAAGTAATTCATTCCGATTGATCCAGCCAATTAGTTCGTTACACAAGAGAGTTGTTAATATTTTAAAAATGCATTTCTGCAGAGCAATTCCTCTCCAAAACGACGGCAAATGATACTCTCCATTTTTGCCAGATTTAGGAATCATTAAAGTGTTGTAATTGTTCTAAGACTGAGGAGTTTCAAATCTTTCAAGTATCATTTTAAAGAGGTGAAGGAGAAGAATGCCTGTAGGATCACAAAATAATAAATCTTTGTAAGTAAAACCACTACTCCCAGGAGCTGATTGAGACTTGCTTTGAAGACACGCAACAATCTCTTCAGGTGTAGGGATATGAAATTCAAAGTGGGAAGCCCTTTTATAATAGTTAGGATTATAATTAATATTACAAAGATTGATTTGATTACTACAATTATTAGTAATAAATTCAGTAAAAACCTTTATTAAATCATAAATATTGGGGTGATGCTTAGCAACTAAATTATTGAAGCGGTTGTCCCTCCCCTCAACATCATTGTTAGTCTGCCATCTGATGCCATACTAATTCCACATTTCTTTTTTTAATATTTTGAAACTATTGCTGGTGGAAGTACTGAAATAGTCCCTCAGTTTGTCGAAAGTTTGTTGAACAATTTGTTCAGGAACAAACGCCAAAGCCAGAAGCATACGTATTTTCGTTCTAAGTTCCTGATTATTACTGTAATACCTCTCAAGACATCATCTTTTCTTTATTATCGGTTGTCGGATTGATGAATTTTTTGTGTTTATGGGGGATGTTTATGAGTCTGTGATAATTTATTTTTTATTATCATTCTGTTATTTTTTTATCGTGTATAAGCATGATTCATTTTTTATTTTTTTATGTCAAACCTTATTTTTGAAGTTTTATTCAAGGGATGGTGTTTGTTGTTTTTGTGCGTGTACGTTTTTTTATATTAAAGAAAATCAACGGGATCATAAAAAATTTACTAGGTCAAGAAATGAAAGACGTAGAAAACAAAGAAAAAGAAAATTAATATTTGATATACTTAATTGTATAATATGTACAAATTAATTTAATTGCTAATAGCAATTTATACGTTTGAATTTAAAAAATTAATAATCAATCACAATTATTAATTTGATAATTTAGTAAAAGGCTGAAATGTTTGGTCCCACTTACATTGTATGATTTGATGCGATATCCTGACATTTTTTCATGCTCATACAAATCTTTTGACAATATAAATTGACTATTAAATTTCACAAGTAAAACGTGTTTTGATTAGAGGTTATCATTATTTTTTTTGTTGTATATTAAAAGCTATTAAGTAACGATCTTGATTTATTTTTTGTTGAATATTACATTGTTTTATTTTGTTCACTCAACTAGGCTCACCAACTACTCTTTTTGGTTAGCCTAGTTCTATATTAATAAAAGTTAGAACAACAGATTTGTTAGCTTAGAATAAGAAATAAATTTGTTGTTCTACAATTACCATAATCGACACTAAAGCCTAATTTCTGAACTTGTCTAGACACCACTTGGCAGAAATGAAAATAACAACCAGTAGACGACTTTGCGGAAACTCTTGTTGTAATGCAACTATTAAACCTTTCTCGAAATCCAATGTGATTAAATTTGGTGTAAGTATCAAATTATGCTCCAGACATAAATCCCGAATCTTACGAAAAACTGATGTGCATGTTTCAGCTTTTTTATCTATCAGAATACAATAAATTAATGGAAGTACTTTACTTTGGAGAAGAGCATGGATTGTAATTATTTGTTTATAAAAGGGAGGTGCTACCCGAAATGTACCGTCCATGAACCAATGGTTATTGCTGGGTAACATTTGTAAATTACTTATTGTTCCAAGTAATATAATTGATTTGTCCTCACTGATAAACAATAGGAATAATTGATCTGAAATAGTTTGTGTCAATTGATCAGGTATGTGGATGTCATTTAAACTTTGAGGCAAAACCGGTAATTTCTCGTGATGTGTTCGATACAACACGTTGTTTATAGATTTGAAAGCTGGAAATATAGCGGAAGCTGAAGTATACTACCGGACAAGTTTTTTAGCACAGTTAACAAATATTAAATTATGATTTTAATAAAAATTATTATATCTTTATATTTATAGAAATATAATATATGATAAATGTTTGTAATATTAAGATAGTAAAACTCTTCAAAATTTAGTTGTTTAAATAATATTAATGTTTTTGTAAAATTTAAAAATTAATTTTGACCAAGTTTTTTAGCACATGTTATTTAATATATGAATTAATAATTATAGATGCCTTATAATATTATAAATGTGCTATGCTAACGAATTATTTTTATTTTTAGAAATTGATATGAAGCCTA
>MQRK01249702.1:7404-17411 GCA_001938485.1 Girardia tigrina
TGCAAAATTTATTTTTATAAAAAAATTATATTATTAGAAAATTATATAATAAATTTGCAAAATTTTAAGTAAATTCTGAAATAAATTTTTAGTTAAAATGTGAAGATTATTTAATAAATTTGCAAAATTTTAGAAATTTAATCAAAAAATTTAATCGATTAATTCGTGGCGGGAAAATTAAATTAACAGAAAAATTTGTTTAAATGTGTGAATTTTTGTTATAGTAATAAATTTTGGTGTTAAAAAAATGAATCCTGATATTGAGGTTGCAACCACTTCTCACAGTCTATATTAATTTTAATTGTGTTTTTTTAATTAAAATTTTGTAATTTTTTTAAATTTTAAAAACTTTGTTGGAAAAGTTGAGGTCTGTCTGCATAAAGAATGGATAGAAAAAATTAAATTTTTTGATTTACTAGTTATTATTTAATAATAAAATAAAATTTGTTTCCCATTAGTGCTTGAAAGGTCCTTGCAAGATCATTCAAACCATTGAAAAACATGCGATCATCAGTGGACCTTCAGGAAATGTTTACCGAATCGATTCAAACTTGTTGACGAAATATGAAAACCGTAAATAATTATTTATATTTTCTTTTCTTTTATATTTTACCTGTAGCCGAAGAATTCGAATCCGGAGATATGGTTGAAATGATTGCAGATGAAGATTTAATGGGGTTGTTGCAAATCGGTCACGGCGAGATGCCAGAAGGTATAAAAGATACTTTGGGAGAGCTCGTGAAGGTCATTGAAAAAGACGAAAATGGAGATTACACAATAGATTATAACGGCAACTGTTACACGATAAATGTCCGATGTATTCAACCGAAAAATGAAAATATTGTGGATTTTTTCAGAAGAAAAAGTATTTTTTTCTGATCTTAACAACAGATCTAACTGTAATTTAAAGATAAAAACAATGATAAAAGTTAAATTTCTAAAAGTGTATATGCTGATGACTTTGACCGAGACCGGGGTACAGGTGCGAACTATTATATCAATGCATAGAAAGAGAAATGTTTTTATTTACATCCATGGTTTCCCACATATTCCTCAAGTTGAAAATATTTGTTTGATTGCTACACATCTTGGCTATTGAACACATCAATAAGAATCAATTAAAATTATTGATAACTTGTTTTAATAATCAGTATTTAAAAAAATTGAAAAGGCAGAAATCCGAACTATTATGAAATACGAGTTTCTACGTGGAGCCTCAGCATCAGAAACCATATGAAACATCAATAGCATAATGGGATACAGTGCTACTACGCAACAGACAGTCTTAAATTGGTTCAGTAAATTTGTGAAAAATAATTTTAACTTCAACGTTTACTGTTACAAAGGTGCTGATGCAGCTTGTTGAATTTCCGCCTCACATTGAGCTACCCAATTCGGATCCATCGGTACTTCAGGGGGAGCCAAAGCCGGCATTTCAGCGAATTCCAAATTAGGATCTCCAACCAATTTTCGAGCTATCCATAAAAATGGTTTTTCGAAATTATAATTGGATTTTTCCGAGACATCATAATATTGTAAATTTTTCTTTCTATGGAATGTAATGGTTTTAGCTTTAACTTTACGATCTTTGATATCAACTTTATTTCCAACAAGAACAATTGGAATATCTTCACATACTCTCACTAAATCTCTGTGCCAATTAGGAACATTTTTGTATGTAATACGACTAGTCACATCAAACATAATGATTGCACATTGCCCTTGGATGTAATAACCGTCTCTTAAACCTCCAAATTTCTCTTGTCCAGCGGTGTCCCAAACATTAAATCGAATTTTACCACGTGTGGTATTGAATTCTAATGGATGAACTTCAACTCTTAATGTTGCGACGTATTTCTTTTCAAATTCACCAGTGACATGTCTCTTGACGAAAGTTGTCTTACCAGTTCCACTATCACCGACTAAAACCAGTTTAAATTGTGCAACAACGTCACCAGACATCATAACAATATTGAATCAGTTTGCTGAAATTGGTCAAGTGAAAAAGCTGGATAACTGGATTCCACACGAGTTGAATGAAAAGCAGAAACAAAAGTATTTGGATGCTTGCTTGAAGATGCTTTCTTGTTACAAATCTGATCCCTTTTGGAATTGAATCGTCACTTGTGATGGAAATTGAATACAATATGGAAATCGCAAACGTTTAGTAGGCTGGGTGGGCACGGGTTAAGCAACAAAACACAGTCCAAAGCACAACATTCATCAAAAGAAGCTGATGGTGAGTGTTTTTGATTGAAACGATTTTGTAGAATTGAATTTCTTGAACCGATTGTTATTGCCGTTTAATTTTGAAGCGATACGGAATCATTTGAAATCAATTTATTTGGAAACTTTGAATCGCTTATTTAAAGATGATTAATCTAATTTGAACTTTTTGAAAGATTTTTATAAAAACATTATTCAAATTAAATACCGAGCTGAACAATGAAGAAACTAAAATATACGGTTGGGGAAAAAGAAATCCATTGCTTTGGCGTGAAATTCAAAACTTTATTTAACATGTTTTGGATTGTCCTCTTGGAGTCAAATATGCGCCGTTTTGTTGTATAATTAGTTGCCATTTTGAAGGTAGCTTCATAATTCCTCTCTCGTAGAAGTCTTTGTCCTTATTGGCGAAAAACTGTAGTAATCGATTTTTACAATCTTCTATTGATCTCAATTTCTTATCACTCAGAAAATTTTGCAATGCGAGAAGAAAGTGGTCATCGCTTGTTACCAGGTCCGGACCATATGGTGGATGCATTAAAACTTCCCAACCAAGCTGTCTGAGTTTCTGGCGAGTCACTACAGACGTATGTGGTCTGGCGTTGTCGTGATGGAACACAACACCTCTTCTGTTGGCCAATTCTGATCGTTTCTCATCAATTGCTATCCATCATGTTTTGTGGTGTTAATTAGTGTGGAACCCAAACATCAAGTTTCCTTTTGAATCCTGCTTTGTCAAAATGATTTAAAACCGTTTTGTGGTCGATCTTCAGCTCCTGTGCGATGCTACGACTACTAACATGCCGGTCAACTTCGATCATTGCCGAGATTTTATCGACATTTTCAACGATAGACCTGCCTGTGCGAGGTGCATCTTTAATATCAAAAATGCCTCCACGGAATCGACGAAACCAAAATTGCGTGTAATTAGCTGTTACAGTATTGGCACCATAAACACCATTCACAATAACAGCCACCTGGCTTGCATTTTCGCCTTTATCGAATAAAAACTGTACAATGTACAGATTTTTTTCTTTGTTGACTTCCATTTTCAACACCATGTAACTCAGAACTGAATAAAAAAAGCAAAACTTTTTTTGTGAAATTACTGTGAAAAATTACTGTCACCTTGATAAAGAGCAAAAATTTGAAATTGTTTGATCGATAAATAATGATTAAAATAATGGATTAAAATAATGGATTATTTTTTCCCCAATCTAATATTAAAAACAGGTGAAGCAACACGAACACCATGACTCTTCTACCACCGGTCAGTCTCTCGGGCAACCTGGAGACTGTCGGGAACATGTGGTGAGCATAAATCTCTGTCATTTTCGTAGAACCTCCTTTATGATTGATGGATAAGTTAGAATATTCTCCCAACTAAATAAAATACTTGCACGGGATATTTATTATGAATTTTATTTAGGTCTTTATATAAAATTGCTAATGTAATTCCCGCACAGTTAAGGAGGGAGACAAAACCAAACTGATAACGGATGTTTCCGAAATTAGGAGTCTGCAGCATAACCACGGAGGATGGAATGAATTGATGGTGATGTCTTTCTTTCAAGATGTAGAAATAGTAAAAATAATGGACGATGGAGATTGTTACATATCTGTCATGGGAATGGAGTGGCTCATTAATTGTATGTGTATAGAAACTGTAAATGAAAGGTACAAGGCAAAAGGTAATATATTTCAACAGTGGGTTTTCTAAAAGAAATTACCCTAAAGAAGGTAAACTCAAAAAGGGCGACATTGTTGTATTATCAGAGGATACTAATTTATCCAAAGAAATTCTTTCCCTTGATGGATTGTGGAACCCAGGTTTGGAATCCTTCGCTGGAAAGAGAGCGATCGTTCAAAGTATATATTCATCAACTCTGGTTGCCATTAAAATCAAAGGAAAGACTCATTATTACAATCGCTTGTTGTTACAAAAGGTCGATGGTAGTAATTCTGTTAATAGTCATAGTAATAATAACACTTCAAGTAGATGCTCATTTTCTCTCTGACGAATTAGTTCCTGGGGATACAATCAAGATATCGTCACTTGAAATACAACAAGAAGAGGGGACGGAAGACACGAAGTTGATTCATGGAGCAAGAGGCAAAGTAAAAGCAGTGCTACCCAACGGCGATCTTCAAGTGAAGATCATGGGGGATCTGATCACATTGAAGAAGGAGAATGTTAAAAAAGTCGATCCTGAATGGGAATCTGATTCTGGTATAATAAATATTTTTAATTAATTAAAATATATACTTGATCATCTTAAAGACTCCTCAAACACGAATAGTTTTACTGATGAATCTGAAACGCTTGATGAACGATCCGAGGCATTATTCCAGGCCATAAGGGATGGAGATCTCACGCAGACTCGCAATTTAACGGATTTATTAGGAGTTAGAGTTGGAAATGCGTATCAAAAATAACATCATTCCGTATTTAGGCTAATGTGACTAGAAAAACTGTGACTCCGTTAATGGTTGCGGTTGAGAGCGGTCACCTAGAAATTGTGAAATTTCTACTTGAAAATAAGGCAGAAGTCAATGCAGCAAATAAAACGGGAGACACAGCCCTGATAATCGCTGTGAAGAACAATGAATACGAGATGGCCAAGACGCTAATCGAGGGAGGAGCCGATGTCAACCATCAGAATCTCGCGAAGATCTCCTCTCTTATGCTGGCAGCCGCTATCGGATCAATAGATATTTTACGGCTCCTCCTTAAGGAAGAAAGTATACAAATTAATGCAGGGGTAAATTTTCCTGGTTAACTTTTTATTTATCATTAATCAAAGTGAACAATCTATCAAACATTGCTTTGTTCATTTAATAATCGTTGACTAAATTATAAACAAAAGATTCTTTATTTCCTTCTTTTCACTCTCCTATTTGAGAACTTATTTTATCAGAAACAGTTTCCCGTATCCCGAATTAATATTCATCCTTCATAATCACAAGAGGAAGAAGAAGTAGAATATCCTATGTTTCAAGAAATTATCCGCTTAGTTATTTTATCTCTTTGTTTGCTCTTCTAGATCGAAAGACTCTAGTAAAAAGAAATCATTTCTAAGGGTACCGAACATCTGCCATAACCTACGCTCACTAAGCGGATGGGACTCTGTGATTGTGAGGAATATTTGAATGTTTGATGTTTTGTGTTTGAATGTGTATGTTGATTTGGAAATGTATCTCTACTACCCAGATGGATGAGTAATGTTTTAATTCTTGTTATCTGAAAATATGTAATGTTTAAATTTATTTTTAATTTAAAATAATTTTACAATTTTAAATAAGTTTATTAATTTTTACAATTTTTAATAAATAAATCAAATTAATATTTTTTAAATAATTAATTATCATTTTAATTATTATCCAATAAAATTTTGAAGTAATATTTTAACAATTTATTTAATTCTCCATTTGCTCAGATAATAAGATTAAAGTCATTAATCCATTAGACGGGTGCAATTGTACGAAAGTTTTGACAAAGATTGTCTTGAGGATAATCAAACTTGTATAATTAATAAAATACGAGTGGTGTCCCAAAAGTTTGCGGACTGATAAGTAACAACAAATTCATAAGGTTTATTCCAGTTAACAAAATTGGTCAATCCTCATCAGAATCGCTATCGATTTTTTTCAATATAATCACCATTCAGTTTCACACACTTTCACATCTGTCACCAAGAATGACTTCCTCGATAACTTTCACATTTTCTTGACATCCAGACGTTGTTGTTCGCCCACTGCGTCTATCATCCTCCAATGATAACGCCCTTCCTGGAATCGTTGCACCACTTAAAGACAACCGATCTTCCCATAGCGGCATCACCAAAGACGCGGTGTAAACGGTGCACAATATCTGTAGTGGGGGTGTCTTCTTTCCACAGAGGAAATAAATGATTGCTCGTTGAGATTTCACTGCCTCTTCCATACTAACTACAAGAGAGAAAAATGACAAATTAATACATTCGTATGTCATACACATTCCGACGGGCAGCCAATGAGAATTCACCTCAATTACATTTGGCTGGTTCCCACCTCATGTCATCGTACACACACCGCGCGTTACAGTCACGCATACACGTGACCACGCCATATTCTCTCAGTCCATGAACTTTTGGGACACCCCTCGTACTAAAAGTCATTGATGTTCTTATAGTGGGGTCGATCATGGTTCTCGGGTGTGAGAAATCAAAAAGGTGAACTAACCGACTACAAAATTTATTAACGTAAAATAATTTGTGTAAAAATCGAGTCCTTCGCTGCTTTTTCGTTCGACTGGTACTCTTCCGCATTTTTGAATAAGCCATTTTTATTTGTTATTTAAATAAAAAAACACGTTTTCGTTTTTCTCGATTAATGACAATTCAATTTTTATTGATTTGATTGGCGCTTCTTTTTAATTTTTCTAAAAGAAATTTTTGTCCAAATATTTTAAGCATTTCTGAGTGAGTTTTTGATATAGGAAAATGTGCTTCGAATAAATTAGTTGAGGAATAATTTATTAAAAGTAAAATAATAAAAAAAATGAATGTTATTTACACCCATTACATGTATATTGGTAAATGAGATCCGAACACAATCCCAATGGCATAGGAGATTTATTGTCAAACATGCTTTCAATTTTCTGGGTCCGGGATATTACTTTTAAACTTATTGCATTATCTAACGCTTATCTCATTTACCAATATACATGTAATGGGTGTAACGCCACATACATTGGAGAGACGTCCCGTCATCTCTGTGAGAGAATCCAGGAACACAGTCGCAATGAAGGTGGAAGTAACATTGCAGGACATAGAAGACATTGTAAAGGAGATATAACTTCACAACACTTTAAAATTCTGTGCACTCAATTTAAAAATTATTGGGAGAGAGTGACATGAAAAGCGTTATATATAAGAATATATCGATTATTCTGGGAAGAGGATACCCGCTGGGTTTGGTTTTGGTGTTTAGGAATCTGTAATCACCGCACGGTCGAAGTGTGCCAACCTTTTTCTTGACGATCACGAGAGGAGAGGACTAGTCGCTATTGCTCTCTCGTATAATGCCGTCTTTGAGCAGCGAATCGAACTGTTTTCTAACAATCCGTAGCGTAGAGTTCGCCATGCGAAGCGCTCTTTGAGAAAATGGTGGACCGGATGTTTCGATGGATAGTGGTGGTAGGCTGATCAAGTTTTTTATTTCCGTGGGCTTTCGGAGCAGTTTTAGGTTTTTGCAGTCCATCAGAAGGTTGAAATGGGCTAAAAAATGGGACCCAAAGATTGGTCGGCGGACGTCTGTGACTACACATCTCCATTGGAACTCTTTGTTTAATACTGGAATATGGAACGGAAGAAGTTTCTCACCGAATGTTTTGATTTTTACGTTGTTGGCGGATATTAATTCGCAGTTGTTTGTTGTTCACTCTGGTGGAAAAATGGTTCGAGGTAGAATGCTTATATCTGCTCCTGAATCGATTAAAAAATGAATATACTTGTTTTTGGACGTGGCAGGGATGGTGAAAATACCGTTGACCTTCATCTTGTGTCGAAAGTGATTTTTAGGGACCTCAGTGTTCGACTTCACTGGGTCCCTGGCTCTTTTCCCGGAAAATTTTCTGCTCTCCAGGAGCACGGTGTTTGACGTTTCCTCACTAATTTACCAAATCTTTGATGACAGAAACACAGTCGTGATCCATCGGTGTGAGATTTGTTAAGGCGATTCTTAATCCAATTGATTTCCGATTTAATCTCTTCTATTGCTATATTTGAAGACTGATTTTTGGGCTCCATTGTCATCAATTCAATATCTTCTAAGGAAAAATGATCATCGGTTTTAGCGCTGAGTTCCTCTAGACTGAGCGATTGGAAATTTATCAGGTGGTGTCTGATTGAAGTTGGAAGACCAGCTAAGAATTGCTGTTTGAACAATTCAGAATTGTTTAGATCTGCATCGGTATGGATTATTCGGTGGTATTTCTTTAATTCTTCGAGCAATTTGGTGGGTTTCAATTGATGTTCAGTTCCGAGTTAGGTCAAGCGGCGTAAGGCTTAGGCTGCTGTCATCGTATTTTCTTGAGGAGAGCCTGTTTCAGTTTTTCATATGGAGAATTGCAGGAAGGATCCATGGCTGATGTAAGTGTCTCTAAAATTTCAGGAACATGGAAATATTTTGTCTTCAGGCTGGAAATGTTTGCGAGTTCGAATGCGGCTTCCACTTGAATAAACCAGTTAGCAATATTTTTGAAAAACGGAGGGATTCAGACTTGAATGTGACTGGACTCAGAAACTTTTCTGATACCAGTGTAGTCACTTTGATCCATAATTAAAAATAATCTAAATAACGCTTTTTAGCAAATGTTTATTTTTATGAAATTCTGTTTATTTGAACAAATACATTTAATTTAAATTATTGCATTTAAAAGCATTTTTAAAAGTAAATTATATTTTTCTGATATTAAGATTTAGGTATTAGGATTATACCTACAATATGCAAATTCCAATGTGTATAAAAATTGTCATTTTTATCAGAAATTTCAAAAATATTTGAAAATTTTTTCCTGACAGAAAATATTAAAGAAATCAAGAGAAGTATTAAAATCATGAAAATTACAAAAAAATTTTATTTATTTTATGAAGTTTTAGATAATAATAATTAGAAATAGAATTTTAAACATAATATTAAAGAATTTTAAAAAATATATATATAGGGTTTTCATTTTAAATTCAGAAATTTTCACTTTAAAATTGAGATTTTTTCATTTTGAAATACGATTTTTTTCTATTATGTGCGAAGAAATGGGTTCAGCTCATAAGCATCTGTTGTTGCATTCTCATATAAGATGGCTGTGCAGGAGAAAAGTACTGAAACGCTTATTTGAACTTAGAGTAGAAGTAGATATCTTTTTAAAAGACAAAAAATCTATTTTAGCCTAATATTTTACAAATAGTTTGTGGCTTGCTAAAGTTGCTTATCTGGCTGATGTATTTTCATTAGTTAATGAACTGAATTTATCTATGTAGGGTACTATGACTAATCTTTTTACTTGCAATAACAAAATTGAAGCCTTTCAAAAAACCTAGATATTTGGTTAGATAGAGTGACAAATAACACTTTCGACATGTTTCCAAATTTGTGGAAATGATGGAAAAAAACATATTTAATTTTCGAGAAACTGATGTTGCAAAACTTACTATAACAGGTCATTTACTAAAACCAAAAATAAATTTACCATCTACTTTCCTCATTCCCAGGACATTCCTACCGGTAATATGTGGATACAGAATCAATTCATGCAATGCGAAACAAATATTCTGTCTTCATTAGACGAAGAGTGTTTAATTGAATTATCAACAGACAAAAGTTTGGAATTGTTATTTAAACAAAGAAGTTTGACCAAATTTTGGTTGGAAATTCAGGAAGAATACCCAACGTTAAGCGAAAAGGCTATAAAAATATTGCTTCCTTTTTCTACTACATATTTAGCAGAAGCTTGAATTTCTGGCTAGTAGCCCTAAAAGCAAAGTATCGAAATAGGCTTTTTAACGAAGCGCCGAATATGAGAATTAGTTTGACTAATTCGATAGAAGGAAGAGTAGATAAATTGGTTAACGAGCAGGAACAACATAAAAGCCATTTGGAGTTAAAATAAAAATAAAAAATGCGAATGAATTATTACTATATTATGTATTGTCAAAATAAAAATTTAGATTAACTTCTTTAGTTTTAATGCTTAATTAATGTATGTAGTACCTGCTTAACTTTTTCTTTTTAATATTATATAT
>MQRK01249708.1:3747-15018 GCA_001938485.1 Girardia tigrina
TTTAACGATTTCATTATAGAAACTCTAAATAAATAAAATATTTTATTAAATTATAAAATATGAATTTAAATTTAAATTGACTTATAATAAACTTACCCGACACAAATATATTATAAAAGGCTTACTATATATTTTCTAAACTTATAAAAATATCTTTTAATTAAAAGATTTAAATTTGATTTAATTGCTAATTTCGGAAATTTTAACTTATCAAATTATTATCATTTTGGTATTGTTATTTTAATTATGTTCGAATAATTAATTACTGTAAATACAAGAAAATTATCAATTTCCCTCCGGGTGGGAGAATCACCATTCAAATTCAGCATACTCGAATCAACAGTGTCCAGAAACCTCAACACATGACATTTCATCATATGGCATTTTATCAGATGCAAATGATCATACCTAAATTTCATTCAATAGAAAAGAATCAAAAAGTCAAAAAATAATTTTTGAAAATAATTTTAAATAAACAATTAATTATAATTTAATTTTAAATAATTTTTTTATATTTTTAAAAACTTATTTTTATTTTGTAGATATTAAGTGAAACTTTAAAAATAATTAAAAATATTTTAAAGATTTAAATATTTTAATTCGAAATTCGTTACATAACATATTATAAACAAAAGTAAAATATTTATGTGAACAACTAAGAATTATTTGAAAAAAATATTTCGATGATGATGATTTTTTTTTGCGATGATGATTTCAAACTTATTACGTTAAGCACAATTATATTCGTTACTAATAATTCTTTCTAAAATTTTAAAATTCATTAATTACTTTTTATCAATTTGTTTTAATTGTATATAATTTTAATAGTTATATTATTTAACTATTATTATTATATTTTTTTACTCATACGACTTGCTTAGGGCCAACCTTCTGGTAGAAGCAGATTAATGAATCGCTCCCCAAACGGTACTGGTCCCAAGCAAATCACAAGTGTCAAAAAATATATTTAATTATTTTTTATTTATAATTAGTTGTTTTGATCAAAGAAACGATATACCAGGACTTTTCCTAATGTTTTCTTTTCTACTATATTAATAAAAATACTTTTATCCGATTGCTAATAATTATTTTTACTTTATATATTTATAATTAGTGAAATAGGAAATAGTGTCCAATAATTCTAAAAATCGAATAAAACATATTTGTCTTTAGAAAGTTGTCGAATATCAAAAAAACATAAACCTATTAATTATTTTACAATGGAATTATTCAAAGAAAGTAATTAGTGCTTCATTCGGAACTCAAATATTTAATCCTTTTTTAGTCTTAGTTATTTGTGCCCTCGGGAAAATGACTTTTGAAGTACGTGATTAAATATTATTAAAATCTGACGATTAAATGTTAGTTTATTCACGTTTCAAAAATATATCAAAGACAAAAAGGTCTTCATAACAAGTTGTTTTATTTTTAATATTTTATTAATTACATTTTTAAATAATAATTTTAAAGGATTTTTACTACCATCTTCTATTAACAGAACAGTAAAAACTTAATCCAACTCACTCACCATTCCCCATGATTACTAGACTGCAATAAGAATACCCATCCTGTAAGAATGTATGAACCAAGATTTGCGTTTAAAATTTATTAAAGATAAATTACAAATTCTATGTCATACTCGTTATACTTTTTCCTCGGCTTTAATTTTTTCTTCATTGCGTTTTCTTTTACTTTTATTGATATTTAACATGTTGTAAATTCCTAATATTTATTAGCGGATATCTTCCGTGATTCTTCAACAGGAATTTTTTTCGGTCTCTACCCGCTGTCACTTTGGTTACATCTATGGTCAAAATCAAAATTTCATCAAATACAATATTTTTCATATACCACACAACAAAGTTGTTTAACAAAAATACGCAAAGGTTGAAAAATCGAATGGTTAGTAGAACAAATAGAATGAAAATTTAGACTTAAGAAAGTATTTGCAATTTGGTTCTTAAAAGTTGGAATGAAGTCAATCTGAAGTTTGTAAAAATGGATTTAAAAGAGCACATATGTATGGCAATACCAATGCCAGCCAAATAAATGAAGATAATGGTGATAACGTTTCCAACAATACAGATTTCGAGAATTAGGGTAGAAAAATTATTTCCAAAACAAAATAGACATAATCTAAAAACATTTATTATTGAGTTTAAATATTAGTTTTAAATAACATTTGTACCAAATGTGCGCAACCTTCGTCAAAGTTTACCAAAATATTTAAGACGAATGCTAGAACTTAATGATACCTTACAAAAAATCTATTATCATATATTTAAAAAAGCAAAAGTTATTTTAAATTTTTTAAACACATTTTCTGAAGAACCTGTGTTTCCTTTATACAAATCAATTATAAATAAACATAAAATATAAGTACAGATATTTAATGTTAGTTTTAAAATTGACTTTATTAAAATTTTCATAATTTCCTAATTATTACAAAAACATTTTTTAAACATTTAAGGACATTTTAAACTTTACATTGTATTAGAAGTCTTTTGGTTCGGAATTTAAATATCTATTTAATTCTTAATATTTATTACTTCATTTGAAGTTATTCAAACAAAATTTTAATAATATTTCCACTTATTTTTATTTAAAATTATTTAAACTTTAGTTATTTTATTCCATTGTAAAAAATATGTTTTAATTAAATTAACAAAATATTTATATTACTTTAAAATTATTTTAAAGTTTCTTTTTTTTGCAAAAAAACATTTTATTTTATGTTTGACTCTGTTATTTCATTTCAAATTATTTAAGCCTCCTACTAAATTATTTTAAAAACCTACAATTTCAATATATAATTTTAAATATTTTGAAACTTTCATTCTTTAATTCAAAAATTTTAACGAGTTCTTCATAATTCTAACATATATATATATATATTTACTGCTTTACACTGCATATTCACTAATTATATTTTTTGACCATAAAATAGTAGAAAGGTTTGTAAGACTTTGTTTAATGAGATGATATAAACTCCTGATATATTCTACTAAAATTAATTACAAATAAATTTTCTAAAAAAGTATTTAATTTTTTTAGAAAACAGTTTATATTAAGCAATTAAAGTTTAAATTTTGTGTATATTTTTTTAAAATTAAATTTATTTATTTTTTAAAGTCAAGGGATTCTGTATGATTTTTTAAATCCTTTTTGTTTAGTTTATAAAATTATTAATATATTATTTATACACTAAACTTTTGTTATTAGTCATTTGTTTTATAAGTTCTTATAAACTTAATGAGGTGTTTACAATATTTGGCCAAATATAGTATTTTAAAATTATTAATATAAAAATGAACTTGGCAATTCAAAAATGTATTTGAGTTTCTATATATAATTTATGGCAATTTATATAGGTGATTTATATGCTATGGTCAGAAGATTTCCCTGAGTCAAATTAGGAAAATACTTTTTCAAAAAATATTTCAATATTTCCAGATTTAAACAATTTTTGAATTTTTTTAAGAAACTGTTTTGAATAAATTTTAATTTTAGAATTAAAATTGATTTTTATTACAGAAATTAAAATATTGTTAGTTACGTCAATTTATTAGTCAAACTTTGCCGAAAAAAAAATATTTTTATTTAACAAAAATTAAAAAAATTGTAAAAATGATTTTTATAATCGATTTACCAATATTTATTTTAAATCAAGCTTACAAATAATATTTAATTTAATTTTAATTTAATTTTCAATCAATTATGATATTAAAAATATTTAAAAATCAAAATATTATTTTCAAAAATTATAAATATCGTGATTACAATTCGAAGTCATAATTTTGTAAACTTTAATTATAGAGATTCATTAATTATAAATAATATAATTAATTATAATTAATTATATTATTAATTATAATTAATATATATCTATATTTTTTCTATTATTTATCGAATTTTAATTAGCAGAATTTCCAACTGCCTTTTAACTTTAAATTATCTTTTTTTTATTACATCTCTGACAACAAAAAATTTAACAAAAAATTCTTCCGAATAACTCTTAAAATAAATGCCAAACAATTAAAATTCAATTTATTTATGAAATTAACTTTTTAAAATTAATTAAGATATTTTTTACTAATAACTGTTTAAAACTTGATTTTAAATATTTTTTTTCTTTTAGAGATTATTTATAACAATTAATTATTTCCAAAAATTTAAAAAATGAGCTTGTTCTTTTTATAAGACTATAAAAGGTTTTTATTTTACAGAATTATTTCATTTTAATTAATGAAACATTATTTTCAATTTATTTAAAATACAAATATGATTTTTAAAAATATCGAAAAATTTAAGGTTCACTAAAAGGAACCCTAACAATAAATATTTAAAATTTTAATTTATTGAAATTTTATGATGAAACTTGATTTAAAAATTTAATTTCAAATATTGCTTTAAAATTAAATAAGAATTTTAAATTTTATTTTTTTAAATATGAAAATTTTTTTAACAGAAAGAAAATTAAATAACTCATCATAGTACATATATAAAAAAATCTAACAGAAAAATGTTTACTAAAAATAATTCTTATTTTTCTTAAAATATTTCTTTATAAATATCCTTTTTTTCATAATGTACTAAAGTCAATTACAGCATCGGGAGTTACGTAAGGAAATTGAGAGAATGATTTGATATTCTTTTTGGAAACTGAACGATATAAAGTTTGTAGATTCCCTTTTTGGATATCTTTGTAATTTTGAACGAGTATCGCTCCTTGACCTTTTCTTGAATTTATTAATTCTTTAATATTTCTTTTAATTATTTTAGTGAGTTTGACTAACATATTAAATAAACTTTTAAACTTTAGTAAACTTTGATTATTTGTATCATCTGATTCTGAAGGATAGGAAGGTTGTTCTACATTTACAAGAAATTTCGAAGCCATATAAGACGTAAAACGATGTGTAAAATTCATAACTGTTTGATTTTTAAAATAATTTTGTAATTTTATTTTATAAAAATTCATAACAAATCAAAATATATGGTAAAATCTTAAAGAAATAAAATAATTTCTCTAAATTATATTGGTTAAAAATAAATCTTGAATATTTTAAATTTTTATTTATTATATAAAACTGTAGATCAGTTTTTTCTTAAAAAACGAAGAAGCATCTTTTAAGTAGTGAGGAGTATTTAAAATTGTATGAATGTGTGAATGTATTGATGCTGTATGTTGAATTTAGAATGGTGATTCTTTCACCCAGATGGAAAATGGTATTTTTTATATTTACAGTGATTGACTATTCGAACATAATTAAAATAATAATATTTAAAAAAAGAAAAGCATTTAAATAGATTTAAATTAAATTCATTTTTGACAATTTTATAAAATTTTTCTTATTTTGAAATTTTATCAAGAAATTGTAAAAAATATTTTTTTAATTAATATTTTTTGAAATTAAATTTTTTAAAAAGATTTAGAAAAATAGTTTGAATAATCATGATAAAATAGAAATTAATAAACCAATTAGATCAGTGTCAAACTGTGAACGATATTCCGAGATTTGTGATGACTTCAATTGTGATGATTTATAATAAGTATAATCATACCAAAAAAAATTTTTGGTGTACAAGCTTTTATAATTTGTCATATGTTTGTGGTTCTGTATCTATTTCACTCACTTTCCACATTTTTTAATCTGAATTATCAAAGCCTACTAGGCGAAAACCCGCTTTCTATTCGCATTTAGATGTAGCAAATTTCAAAGCCTACTACTATGGAAAACATGAGAACGACACTTTAATTACTTTTTGCGGCCGAACTAATGGCGATAGATGATCAGTGACAGTGAAAAAGTGTATTGTCACCTAGAATACATCAGTCCTGAAAGTTTCATGTCGTTAGGTGAATGGGAAGTGGGTGAATTTTCGATCGCAAGAAAAATTCTAATGGATATTGTCGCAATGTTCTTAGCATAAGTAACCATTTATTATTTCACAATTCATGACATGTTTCGTTCTTTTAAAAACATCATCATATGCATCGTCCATCGGTAGAACAGATTTATTAAATTACCAAAATTAAACCATATAGAGTCGGTATCAAACAAAGAATATTTTTCAAAATTCTGATTGGATAGAAATAACTTTTAACACTAAAAAGATTTATTTTAAGATACTTTTATTTAATTATTTTTAAAAATAATTATACCAATATATTTTTCAAAAAATATACTTTTAATAAATTTAACACATTTTTAACTATTAATTAAATTCTTTAGTAATATAAAATTAATAAATATAATCAAAATTAAATATCAATTTCATACAAAAATTAATTTTTTTTATATGCATAAGATTGAAATTTAAAATTTGTTTTGCAAATATAATTATTAATAGACATATTAAAAGTAAATATGTTTAAAGTAAAATTCCGATTCTTACAAATGTATAAAAAATACATTTTTTAAAAATAAACTTTAAAAAATTAAATATACATAATTTGAAACCAAATTTTGATACGCACTCTGAAACACAGGGATTGATAAGTCATCACAACCATTTAATAAACATTCAAAGGGGAAATAGCAAATCTGTTACACTGTTAAATATTTTTGTTTGACATTGTGAAAAGGAAATCATGTTTAAGTCTAGTTTACTCTTCAGAATTAGTGAATTAATGCATGGAATACATTGCAAGAATAATTGGAATGCTTGAAACTAGCAGAAAATTTGGAACTTCTCTATCGAATATTCATAGCTACAAAATTACAGTGATGAATAAATCTGAAGGCCAAATTAATTGTTCTTTGGAATATTTTGATAAATTTCATATATTCATAATTCAGTAAGTCTTGGTTATAATAAATAGTAGTATTGTTAATCACTGTATTTGAGTATCTTCGAAATTCTTTTCATCAATGTGAGGAATATTTTGAATGTTTGATGTTTTGTGTTTGAATGTTGTATGTTGATTTGGAAATGTGTCTCTCCTACCCAGATGGCAGATTAATATTTGAATTCTTATTATCTAAAAATATGTAACGTTTAAATTTATTTTTAATTTAAAATAATAGTAAAATTTTAAATAAATTAATTAATTTTTACAATTTTTAATAAATAAATCAAATTAATATTTTCTTAAATTATAATTAATTATTTTAATTTTTATCCAATAAGTTTTGAGTAAATATTTTTATAAACTATTTATTTCTCCATTGAGTTTAGGTGATTATTACAGTTTTCATAGGTTTATAGGTAAGTTTGAGACAAAAAATAAAAGTGGCCCTTCTGACCCCGTCTTATCCTATATATAATAAATAGTAAAAAAGCTGTAATTATGTATTTAAAAGGCTGTTTCAAAAAAATATTGAATGTGCGATAGGGGTATTGATGGTGATTATTAAATTAAAATTAACTAAAAATTTTTGCATTATTATTAATTTTAAAAGAAGTATACTAGAATTTTTTAATGAATTGAATTTTAAAAAAATAATAAATTTTTAAATAATTATTTGTACTAATATATCAAATTCCTGATGTTGTCTTTGAAGTCAAAAGAAATAAAAATCCTTTTATCGAAAGGCAGAACGACAAAAATTGAGACAAAGTGAATTTTTAAATTATAGCAAACTAAAAAATAAAATAAATAAATGCAAATAAATAAATATATGGATTTTTTCAAAATTTTCTTTAAAAGACAAAATTAATAAAATATTTTACCGAAAGTAATATTTTTTTGTTTTAATTTTACGAAAAATTAGTTTTTGTAATTAATAAAAAAGAGAAAATTAGCTCATTTTTTTATTTTATTAAAATTTCTTGAATTAATTTTGAATTTTATTTCTATTGTTCGTTTTTTTAGTTTTTCAATTTAACGAAAGAGTAAAATAAAAGATTTATTATTGTTTTCTCAATTTCATTTATTCAAAAATTTTGATAAAATCTTTAAATTTAATGAAATTTCTAATTATAAAAATTAGAAAAGAAAAAGAAACAATTTTATTAAATTTCTATTAATTTATCATTATGTAGAAAAAATAATTTTAAAATATTTTTGCTTAACATATTGGTTTAACATCTGGCTATTTATTTCCGTATTAAACCGTGTTAATATTATTTATTTTTTACTGAAAATTGGAAATATATTTTTCTAATTATTTTTTTTAATAATTTAAATAAACATGCAATCGCACGTGTTTACATTTGAAATATTTTATAATATGATATAATATTATTTAATTAGTATCATTTTTAATTTGTTTATATAATTTTTAATAATTTTGTAAATAATGAGTATTATCAGTTGCAATATAAATCAATCACTGATAATGCGAACTATTTTAGATTATTCACGAATGATTTTATTATTTGACAGTATACAAAGTAAAAAAATAATAACGAAATACAAAAAAAGATGTAATAGTAAAATATGTTTTATGAATAAAATATTATTTGGGAACGTTTTTTATTAATGATAAATTTCTTTCCAAATATTTTACAATGAATCTATTTCGACTTCATCTTGACAAAACGAGTTTTTTCTTTGGGAATACCTTCGGAAACAATAATTTGAAATCCCAGTAAGATAAGTGGCCAAGAAGATAATCGCCTTCAATCAAACATTGATATTTAATGTTTTTCGATTCTAAATTCACATATCAATCGAAATCTTGCACTCGTATAACTTGATGAGGATGTAAAGCATGTAGATAATTGGGAATTAGATTCATCAGAACTTGTTTTTTCCTTGACTCGAGTATGTAATCATCTTATACTGTATTCTTCAATAATTAATTATTGATTAAAAATTAAAAATTTATATTTAAACCAATAAAAAACACCATTCAAAAAACTAAATTTTATTGCAGCAATATTTTTCGATGAAATTTCCACCATCTTCCTGCGTAATTAGCCGCAGTTTGGCTATGATTATGTAAGCATATTGCGTAATAACTAATTAAATATTTTTAGCAAAGCGGAATAGAGACTTATTTGGACATTAATGGACGGATATAAAGTTATTTAATCAATAATGCATCACAAATGACTTTTCCCAATAATCTTTAAAATTACTGCACAATATTTAAAGGTTATAAAATTTATCCAAAACAACGAAACCATTACCTTTATCAAATTTACAAACACTAATATCTTTTTTCGACAGACTTTTTAAAATAAAAAAATCTCTATGAAACTGTTAATGATTTTTGTTTAAATAATTAGGTGTACTCTTAAATGAAGTTATTCATATTGATTAAACACACTTTTAAAGAACTACATCATATTATTTAAAAAAAAATCACAAACAGTGTCGTAGAGATTTTTCTATTTAAAAAATAAAAACCTGCATTTCTCAAGAATCTATAAGTAAACATTCGCATACCATGAAAATTTCTCAAGAAGAAGGAAAATGAATACCATATGAACCAACTGACGCATACATTAAACAAATGTTTAATGATTTGAAATTTTTAGCTAACAATACACAAAGATGATTGTTTTGGTGTAAAATTTTGAGTAAATATGTAAAATTTATTTTATCTAATAACCCTAAAAGCAAAACATTCAATAAACATCAAAACTAAACATTAATTTAAGTAAGTTATTTACCCATTTTATGGGAGCTGAATGTTACCTTCAAAAGTTAATAGATTTAAACCAAACATTGAACAAAACACGTCCTTCTTAAGATTAAAAACATGTAAATCAAAAAAAATTTTCCATTCTTTATACTGGCAGAACTCTACTTGCACAAGTGAATTTTTTTCTTTTTTTTGTAGAAGGTAAAATTATTATTACATTAACTTTTTTTATCTTTACTTTTTTGCGTAATATAAACTACTTTTAATTGATAAGTAGATCTTTTTATATTAATATTGTTCAGGAACTCCGATTCTGCTGTTCTTTTACAATTCTGGGACCTTAAAGGTTTTTTGATCAAATTTTGACATTATTATTTATTGTTATCGAGAATGAGTAAGTGTGCAAAGTTCTGAGAAAATTGATTGAGTAAAAAGCTTTCAAAAACAGGTTTCTAAATTCCACGGATACAAATAAAAATAGAAATTAAGCTAATAAAAAGAATTGAAAAACAGCGTAATGTCAATTTTCTGCTCAACAATAATCAGCAAAATGTCGCAAAACAAGTAAGAAATACGTTGGAAGCACTTAAGTGAGAAGTCTTAATGCATACGTTTTATGTAACTAATTGTATCACTATGATTACTTATTATCTTTATCAAGCGCTCTTCAACCCTAGCAATTTAGAAACCACGCAAAAAATAAAATAAATTACCAGAAAAACGGATTGTATCAAATGACAAACTATTTTTGTTTGATGGAATTAATAAATTACCAAAACGATGTTCAAAAGTGGCAATGGAAGATATTTTAATAAAAATAAATTTTTTTTTATTTATAATCTGTTAACCACATATCATATGGTTCTTTCATATCATTTTTAACCCTACAATCCGCAATTTTTTTAATTATCATAAAAAAATATGTTTATAGGGAAAATGGAACACAAAAACACGTTTGATTTTTAAAATGTAAAATGACTTTATGGGCAGTTATCATTCCATAGACAATGTTTTTGGTTCACAGTATCGTTTTGGTATCGTGATTAAAAGATATTGAGGTAAAATATGGTTGATTCAAATATGAATCACGGCGCATTGTAGGGTTAATCTCATTTTTTTTAATAATTTATCGACATTTTTATTGCTCAATTTGTCAAGAATTTAAACTATCAATTTAGAAAGGTGTAATTATGTTTTTAAACTTAAAAAATAATATCATAAACATATAAAATCGAAAATGTATTTAGTAATGAATTTCCAATCTTATTTGTATTGTATTTGGATCTCATATATTAATGTACATTAAATGGGTACAATGCCACATACATTGGAGAGACGTCTGATCATCTCTAGACGGATACACGAACATAACCGTAATTTTGATAGAACTAATATTGAAAACACAGAAAAGTTCGGAAATTGAATAAAAATATCAACATAAAAATTAAATTAAGTGCGCTTAATTAATTCATTATTGAGATTGGCCTGTGAAACACTATATATCAAATCTTTAGATCCAAAACTTTATTGAGTGTTTTAATATGCCACAATTACTCATTGATTACACAACCACTGCTTGCCTATATATGCAGATATAATATTCAGAATTTCTTTATGATATGACGATGACGGTTATATCGTCGATATTAAGAACACCAACATGGCTTTTCAAACTTTTATTTTCAGTACAATCAGAATTGTCTTTTGGACAACTCTCAGCAAAACTCTCGTC
>MQRK01249712.1:0-12016 GCA_001938485.1 Girardia tigrina
CAACACATTTAAATAATTTTCACTTCTCATGGTGGTGTTTGGAGGCAAGAACTTAATGTGCACTTAATGTGTAGAAAATGTGAAAGTCAACAGACTTTTGTCCACAGCTGTATATTTAGAGCACATTGATAGTCGTCCTTTCTGTCAATAAATAACTTTCTACTGTCTAACTCCATATTCCTTAGAAAGGTCATGCTTCCATACTTGTGCCTGGATTCATAGTAGTCGTGAAAAACGAGTAAGATAGGCGGTATATGAAGTCACTGAATACTACACGAAAATCGAAGAACCTTTTCTAAATTATTATGTGCGTATTTTTTGAATAATGTTATTTACAAAATTTCTCATGCTCAACATACATTTTTAAAGGACCATATATTTCGACTGATCAATCGTCATTGTCACTTTCACTGACTAATTTTTTTGCTTCACCTATATATATATATATATATATATATATATATATATATATATATGTATATTAGAATAGATATTTGTTAAAGCATTTTTTAAGAAATCAACGTTGGACATGTTTCGATAACAATCTTTGATTATCTTCTGCAACTTTATTTGTGTTGTAATTTATTTTATTTTGTTGAACTTTTTTATTTAATAATTTATTTTATTTATATAATATTGACATCAATTTTCATGTAATTCTTTGAAAGTCTTATTGATACATATATTGGTGAAAGACCTTATGTGTATAATTTTTCAATATGTCAATGATATTTTCCTGGCCTTCTATTTAGAACCATTTATGAACTTCATGAACTCCATTCATGATAATAGTAACGTTACTACGGAATTAGAGGGGAACAATGGATGCACTTGACATTTTTAAGAATCTTTTGTATAATAATATGTTCCTGAATAAAGCAATAGAAAAAGTATTAAATTGATGTCATATAGAATCCACGGTAATAAAACCATGAAGGGAAATGCGCTAAAATTACAAAAATTATTTATTCTGGAGGTTTCAGAAGATTTAAGCATAAAATTTATGAAAATATCTATAATGTTAAAATATTGACCGTAACAACCAAAGTAAGAAATTACCTTACAGTGAAATCCAAAACTAAAATTTAATGAATCTAAACTGACAATCTTGTGTACAAGTCTAATTTTCATGGGCGTAAAAACTTGTACTTTGGAGTGATAAATGGTCATCTCAAAGCAGATATAAGTGAACACTCACACTCGAGTAGATCGAGTAAGGTTCTTCATCACTGTTAATGTTGCAAAGATAGAACTTCATCTTTAAAGATGAATTTTCTATTCTTCAGAAGAATTTTGATTTACATTATGAGAGGTTGTATTGTGAATCATTGCTAAGAAGGTACTATAACCCACTGATTATCATCCAAAATCGGGAAAGTATAGCAGGCTCTATATTAAATCTCTATAAATAAAATATTAACCAATAAAATTGAACTTTAATATTATTGTATTAGAAATAGTAGAAATATATATTAGAAATTTAATAATTGATTAAATAATCCGACGTCTTAAAATATTTTAAATATCAATCTTCCATCTGGGTAGAAGAAACACAATCCTAAAACAACATACCAAACAACACACAATTACACCATTCAAAAATATTCCTCAAATATATTATAAAAATAAAATAAATTAATAAAATAAAAAAATTATAATAAAAATAAAATAAATTACAACACAAATAAAATTGCAGAAGATGATCCAAAATTGTATTCGAATCATGTCCAACGTTTATTTTAAAAAAATGCATTAACAAATAGCTATTCTAAAAATTTCAATTTATTATTCACTAGACTATATATATATATATATATATATATATATATATAGTCGGGGCCATAAATCACCAGTCACCCCTAAAAATACTGAGATTTTTGACAAACTGATATTGTAACGAAGTATTAAGGATGTATTCAGTACATACAAATTATAAGAAGAATACAGACATGGATGCACAGGTCAAACACTCTTCCACTAGTACTTTGTATGGCCACCTTTTGTACTAATCACTCCTGCCAATCGACGTGACATTGACGGAATTAGATTGTCAGTGAGATCGGGGCCGATCCCTTGTACCCAAACACGTTTAATCACGTCAAGCAGGTCATAATATGATGTGGGTGCGCGCTTAGCAACATTTTCTTTCACTATTCTCCAACAATTTTCAATCGGTGATAAATCAGGTGAGTCGCCAGGCCATGGACCCAGAACGCTGATCTCGTTTGCTTCCAACCAAACTTTGTTTAGTCGCGATTGATGGCATGGAGCCCCGTCATGTTGGAAATAATTGCACTGGACCTTATCGCGAAGAATGCCTTTGTACACAGGCGAAGTGATAGTAGTTCGTGCTAACCGCAGAACTACTATGTTCTGTGGTTAGTAATTCGTGCCCTCAGAATGGGTAAATGTTGGTTGCCAGTCATGTCGGAATACTTTCATATATCATATTAGCATAGTGGGTATGCTACTAAAGCTGTATTCTTATTGGATGTCGGTTAAGAACATTATTTACATGCATTTACACACACACGTAGATATTAATTTTCTTTAAAATGAAAGAGTGGCCGGTGAATTATAGCCACGACTGTATATATATATATATATATATATATATATATATATATATAGTTCGAAAAATAATTAAGCTGCGGCCTTTTTTTGGAAAATGATCATTGTACATGTTTCAATGTTTTATATGTCCTAATCCCCAAAAATACGAAAATATTTTTGAATGTTAATTTAAATGCTGGAATGGTAAGATTTAGCGATATTATTATAAAACATTCAAGAAAATTTTCGTAAAAAATTATAATGAACCATCGAAACATGTAAAATGTTCATTTTCAAAAACAAGCCTTAGCAACATTATTTATCAAATTCTAAAAATTCTTTTTATATCTTGAAAAGAAAAAAAAGAACTAACGTCAGTGCTAATGGTGGAATCATACAACACAATCAGTTTGCTTATACTATTCATGATTGAAAAGAAAATTAGCATTTAATTCTGTGAAACTTAGTAAATCACGAAATCCAATCTCGACAATAATATGATGTTCTGAATCAATTTTGTCCATATATCGCGACACAAATTCAAAGTTTCAACCAAAAGAACTTTAATTCTATTTTTTATAAACTAGAAATATATAGAAATTAGTACATCAGAAATTCACCTTAAATCTGAGCTTTGTAATTAGAAATAAATCAGCAAATTCAAAACTTTAGCATTTATAAAAGTGAATAATGCCATTTATAATTTTGGTTTTTGGAAAACATTTTTCCCTTTTATTGTATCATCACTTCTGAATTCTAATCAACTGTCATTGCTATTCGTCACCATAGTCTCTGTAATAATGGCTATAATAAAATTTTTTTAAAATAACCTCAATAAATTACTATTGATCAAATTAAAATCAAATTGTAGTGACAGAAAAAAGGATTGAAAAGATTAAAAAAAACAAACACTTGTTTAAATGTTGTCGGACTTGATGTGTAAAAATTTAAATTCTTGTTAAATGTAATTAAAAAATAAATGATTGCCAAATCGACTTCTGTTCGTGTCTGTTTTCACCGATCATAATTATGCTTTCTTCCGATGATATTGTCGGCATGTTACGGTACACCTCTACAGATCTATGCGCTGGTACATATCTACTGGCTGTACATTCGGGTCACCGACCGATAAGCCGGTTGCTCTAACCACCATTCCGAGTGGCACCGAGTGCAACAGAGCCAGAGAGACGGTACGGGAATTCGACACTTATCAACACGTTGACCGGTGGCCATCGTGCCCGATCGGTTTGTGGCGCACACTTAACCGACCGTTCGACTTCCTCGACTGGCAACTCCCCGCACAATAAAGAGATGCTGGTCACCATCGCTCGGTCCGTATGACGAATGTAACAGAAGAAGGAAATATACAGCAAAATTACTTTTGAAATTCTCAATTTCGTTTATGTTGGGTTCTTGATCAATATTAGAATTCATAACACCAAAAATTTATTAATATCACATTTAACAATTATTCAAACAATTTTTGTTGTAATAAAAATTGTTGTTTTTAATAAAAATTTTTGTAGAGGAACTTTCTATTGTTTTCTTAATGACCAGATTCTTATATAAAAATATGAAATTATAAATATAAATAACTGATAAGTTATATTAAAATTGAAAATTTTTAATTCTATTTATTTGAAAATTTACATCCTTATTTTTAAATTAAAAACCAACAAAATTTTGTAGTCATATTTTTTTCTAAATTAATCATAATGATATTTTATTATTTTAGAATTAGTTTAATGTTATTTCTCTTTTGTTTGAAACATTTCTAATTAATAAAGATTTTAATGTTTTATTTTTTTCAATATTTACAAATCAATATTTTAATCAATTATTTAAAAATCTATTATTTCCCAATTAATTTCATTTTAAGTTTTTTTACACTGCAAATAAAATTCGATTATTCTCGAAAATAACTTTTTAAAATTAATTACGATATTTTTTACATTATTAGAAAAACTTTTGATTTTAGAAAAGTTTAGAAAACTTTTGATTTTAAATATTTACTTATTTCAAATATTATTTATAAAAAATTATTTATTCAAAAATTTAAAGGATGGACTTTTCACATGTGTCCTTCACAGTTTAAAATAAAGTTCTTTTTTTAACTTAGTTTATTTTTTATTTAATTAATATTCTTTGCTTAAATTATTAATGCATGTCTGAAAATAAATTATTGCTGAAAAATTTTTTTTATTGTTGTTAAGTTAGTATCCTTCTATAATTAAACTAGAGTGAACCCGTTTCGCCAGGTCTGGCGAATTTTAAACGAATCTCTTTAATTATCGGGAACTTCACACACACAGAAATCATAATTCTATTATAGTATTAATAATTAGTGAAATATATTAAGCATATCTGGAAAAACGGAAAGACTTCCGATCTGCCCCCACACAAATTTATGATTCATAATTAATTGCATGAATAAATTATTAATATATTAAACAAATAAATTATTTTTATATTGATGTCAAAAGTCTTATAAAAATTTAAGCTATTGACTTTCTTTATTTTTGTTGGGGGCAGATTGGAAGTCTTTCCGATAGAAATCATAATTCTATTGTAAAGAAAATTACGTAATTCATTTATCGATTTATTAAATGAATTAATACTTTTATTACCGAATTCACCAACTTCTCCAATCGGCGGCGGAGCAAGATTTTCTGACTCCTCTCGTCGAGTAGGTCTAGGATCAATCGATTTTCCATCCAAATTCACCATATTTTCTTCTTTGGCTTTCATATTGTTGACATTGATTTTTTTGCATTTATGTTGACCCTTTTCATCGTTGATTCATCGACTTCTCGTCAGATCGGCGGCGGAGGCACATCGTTGGAATCGCTTCGTCGCTTAGATTCCGAATCAATCGGTTGTTTTGTAATTTTAAAGAATAATTAAATTTGTTTTACTGAACTCCGGGAACAGACAGAATGACAGACAGAAATCATAATTCTATTATAATATTAATTAATGCTCATTTATTATTTTTTTTAATGATCAGTTAATTATGAGCCATAGTTTAAACGTGCAAAATGACTCATCCATTCATAGTATAATATTTCAACGTAAATAGCCGTTGATTATAATTCAGAACTGATGACATCATAAAGACGAAACATGTTTCTAAAAATAAAAATTTTAAACGGCATTATTCTCTTTTATTATTAAATCTGTCATTAATTAATAAAAATATCGAATTTTTAGAATTTGTTATTTAAAATTGGCAATTTCGAGATCATGTCGCGTGAATCATTGTGAATAAGTCACGTTGTCGTAAAATTAACAAATGCATTCTCGACATAATAGTCATTTTGCGTTTATATGCACACCTGAATCAATAAATTAAGCAGCGACAATGATAGTGGTGAGTGATTAGAGCAAATAAATTGTCCTTAAAAATATGATTGGAAAAGAAGGAGTTTTTTTTCCATAATTTATTTTCTGTTTGATACAGTTTGGTTTCCCGATGGACATACTGTATAATCTTTCAGATTTTAATCACCGATAATTGATTGCTCAATATGTGCTATTATAATTTTGATAATTAGGGGAATATAAAAAAATAGCCGAAAAGGCTTGAATATAAAAAAGGGATTAGAAACATTTCTGAACATCATCTAATTGTGCAATTTAATCTGTATGAACTGAGAAACGATTGAGTGTGAGTTTTGCCATTTGTGAATCATTTGTGTCTTGATTTGACTTTCATTTGAATAAGTGTGATATATTTGTGTGTATAGAGCCTTTATTGTGTGTGTTTGTGTGTCGGGATGAGCTGTGATTGTTGGTTTAGTTTGTGTATGTGTGTGTTGATTAGTGTTTTTAGTTCTCGTGTATTTATTTTTCTATAAAGACAAATGTACTTCGATCGTTGTCTAATAATATAATCTAATTTTATAATCTGCTGTCGAGTTTTACTATGAGTGGTAAAATATTCTCCATGGAGAAAATAATCAATACCAAATCATTCCACAATGAATAATGTCATGTGTTTACGAGTTGAAAATTCCGTTAGATAAATGAATAATGCAGTCAAATAATTTAGAGTTTTGTCTATGTTAGCGATTGTTTATTCAAATATCAGTTTGAAATTTTGGTTCAATTTATCTCAAAATTTCACTCGATTTAGATGACTTTTTCTCAAGTTTTATCAAAACATTTATCGCGTCAATTTTCGAAGGATCAAAATTTATATTAAAGTTACATGTTTCCAGTTTCAGTGTTAATTGTACAATACCGAATTTACTGGAAATACTTTTTAAAAATAGATTTGAAGATTTTAACTGGTAACATAAAATAATATTTACAATTAAATTTTGTTTTGTTTGAAATATGGTAAAGTAAATAAATTTTATCGTTATGTTAAACATAAACTAGTACATCAAAAAATTAAATTTTTTATATCCATTCTATTTGCAGACAACTCTATTTTACCAACGAGTTTATAAAATTAAAAAAATTTTAATTAAAAAACAATAAAAAATTAATATAAATTACTTATAATTTATAATTAGATATCTTTCAATTAATATTGTCCGGGAACTCTGAATTTTCCATTTCTTCCCATTTTGGTATCTTAAAAAGTTTTTTTCGATCAAATTTTTACATAATCATTTATTGTCATCGAGAATGAGCAAGGGTACAAAATTTGAAGAAAATCGATTCAGTAAAAAGCCTTCAAAAACAGTTTTCTATATATATATATATAGTCTAGTCCGGATAATTCGAAACGCTAATTGCCAGAAAAAATATTCGTAATAAGCGATTTTTTGGAGTAACCGATTTTCCGGATATAATGAACAACTCGTATTACCTATACGACTATCACCATTCATCACGTTTCCGATGTCAACCTTAACCTCCCTCCAAATACATCTAATCTTGTTAACTACCAGTCTCATTCATGGGACCAAGTCAAAGTATCGGGTGACAACATGCAATTCTACTGTTAACACAATATCCAATCGATCATCCAACAAACAAACAGTCAACCAATTTCTCCATTCGCCTATTATAGTGCGCTGTTAGGACTGACAGGGACCTTTCGAATGATGTGTCCCCTGAATATCTGTGTGTTCTTTGTTTCAAATTGATTCTTCACTACAAACTCCCGGGAAATCTTGAAGCGCTAACATATCTTTCCATCCGAAAAGATAATTTTGTCGATCTATCTCTAACTATTTATGGAAACAGAAGGTTTTCTGAAATGAATGATTTCTGTCAATTTGTGTGTACTCCACAGGAGTAAAAATATTAGAATGTCTATACTGACTATAACAAGTTTCTTCTTTACTCTTTGTGTACGATAAAGTGTTTTATTCTCTACAATCAGCTAGAAAATCGATTTGCTTGGAACGCATTTTTTCAAGAAAAACTTTTACAATAATTACAATGACAGTTTTGTGAATCTAGGATTTATTTATTTATATTTCTACATAACTAATTCATCAAACCTATATATTTAGAAATGTTAAATTGTGTGTATGGTTTGTAATCTTTCAATAACTATACTGATAATTCAACTATTTAGAATAAGGAAACTAAATTACACATAAAAAAGAAAAACGAAATTCTGGAGACATTTAAAACAAGTTTAACTCATAATGAAAAACGCTTCGAAACTAAACTGTCCCTTGTCGGTGAGACAAACAAGTTACTCAAGAGCAAAAATATGCCTGAGGAAAGGAACGAGAGCATAAAAAAGAGATTTAAAAGAGACACGAAATTGAAAATAAAAGACAAGAATGATAAAGATTGCTTCAAAGTTAAACTGCTTTTGATCTGTGAGACAGACAGTTTACCTGAGAAACAATCAGAAAATAATCATTCGATGGACGATTTAAAGAAGAGTGAATTGGAACGTGTTTGAGTTAAATCATTTAAGAAGGGAGATTTTTATGAAGTTAAATTGCTTTTTGTAGATGATAAAAACAATTTACTTTTGAAACATTCTGAAGCTATTAAAGAAGAATGTTTTGATGAACTAGAGATTTTTATTGAAATTAATGAGACAGTTGAACGTGAATCTGATGGATGCAAAAACGATTGAAACAATCAATCTTGAACGTAAAGATAAACGATAAAATTTTGATTGGAAGATTTTATAAATGAACCAAAGAACTCTAAAGATTTTGAAATTAAAGAAAACAATTATAAAAGAAAAGGTATAAAAATTGAATCATTGTACACATTGCAATGAAGTAATTATGCGACTGAAATTTGTAATGGAAAACGATTCGTTTGACATTATAAAAGTAAATAATAGTGAGTGTGAAGCATTGGAAAACTATCGAAAATTGAAACGATGATGAATTTCATCGATTTGGAAATATTTGATTTAGAGTTATATGAAATATCTATAGCGTTTAAAGATGCTAGAAAAGTAGGTAAATTATATGGAATCTTCGACTTGTAAAGAATTGATATAAAGTGGAAAAAATTGAATAAGTGAATTATACAAATATGAAAAGAGAAAAGTCGTAGTAGTATTGAAGGTCAATATTGTGATTTGTGTAGTTCTCAATTATTTCTGAGAAATGAAGAGATATTTAAATGGAAGAAATCGGTAACAATAAATATCTCCAAATTGGATATTTAGAAAAGGATTATCGAAGGAAAGATTACCACCAAGAAAATGATGAAGATGTACTCAGATAAAAGAAATTGTATTAAACAGTTTTTCCCTTTTTGATACAGATGATTGTTTACGAATAGTCATTTGATCAATGCAGGCACTTTTAGATTGGTACGATTATGAAAGCAAATTAGAATTTTAATGATGATTGTCAGATAAAAGAAAAATTGAGTTGAGAGATGTCAAGGATGAAGGATGCTTGGAATTTAAATTCAGGCTTTATTATCAATTTATATTTTGTTATTGTTATTTATATTTGAAATATCACACCCCTAAAGACAATTAAATCATGTCAGAAACTTTATCGTTTATTAAATGACGATTATGTTTTTATAAATAAAATCAGATAAATAATGATATGTTTAAAAAATGTTAAATTAAATAATTAAATATTAATCAAAAAATAATAATTACTTTAAAAAATATTTTAATAAAAAATGTAATTATTATTCAAATACAGACAAAGATTTCTTTCTGAAGCGCAGATCAGAGAATGGGCTTAAATATATGCATCGTTTGTACGATGTATGTGATATATCTACTTTGACTTCGTAATATTGAGAAAAAAATTCAAACAAAGTATTAAGCTTCGTTTTATCGAAAAATATTTCTATAAAGTAATGGCCAGCCAACCATTTTTAAAAAATAATTTGTAATATCGATGATTTCGTTATATCAACATTTATTATATCGAGATTCGACTATACTCTAAATATCCAGATGATTTAATGACTGAAAAGAAGAGAATGTGTATTGTGCAAAATTTGCTTATGAAAGGACAAATATACATTATCCGATTGCCTGATGGGAGCACTTCTTTTTAATAGGGTAATATTATCTCCGTAATTTATTTTCACAACAATCCTATAATTAATCAAAAATTCCATGGTGCAGTTACAAGTTGCCCTTTTTGCAATCAAAAATTTAATGGTTATAAACACAGGGAAAATTAAAAGGGAACAACATTATCAAATCAGATGGCAGTTAAAGTCTTTCCAAAGTATGTTTTTGTTTTACAAATCATAAAAATAGTAATAAATCAAATATATTTATTAGATCGAATGATTGCAAATACATGTGCTCATTATTTATACCTCAAACTATCGAATCTCCCTAGAATTACATTGTATGATTGGAAGAAGATCTTCCTGGTCTCTTCAAAGTCATTCTTTTAACAAACAATAGCAACATATTAACATTTAAAGAAGCAACATACGACAGTTCTAAAATTAAACCAATTCTTACAAAAGTACTTGAAAATCTTCGATTGCGAAACGCAGCGCAAAAGTAACTTATTTTCATACAACAAATAAATATAAAAGTGAAGGATGACAAAAGAAAAATCTGAACGCAGCATTTAACTTCTGAGATGTGCATTCTATTTGCATTCGTATTGGTACTTAATCGAAGATTTTTACTTTGCTTTGAATGATTTAGAATGAATTTAATTAATATTACATTAATCATTGCATTAATTGTAATATAAACTACTCCGAATGGATGGAACAATGAATTGTAAAAGGCGTAGAGACTTAAAATTGTCGGTCGCATTACGGGACTGCAAATAATCTTCTTATCGTTCTTTAAAAATAGTAAATCATAGATCATCAAATGAGGGATGCTGCTTAATAAATTCCAAACAATTACGCATAATATAACAATGATTGCACTTTTGTGACTCCATTTCCTACTTTCAAAAGGTAACATGATTGATAAACATCGATCCATTGAAGAAGCAAGTAAAATTAAAAAGGACATTTGTTGCCAAAAGAAAATCATGCTATATGTAAATTTGCAAAAGAAGACGTTTCGATTACTCAGAAACAGATAATATTTCCCATCTGTTAGGACCGGCAAAGCGATAGTCGGAAACAAATGGCACCAGACCCAATACAAGTTTGCCAACACATCTAAAATGGCCAAAGCCGATAGGTAAACATTTTGTCTTTTTAAATTTGAGGATTTATTCAAACGATAAACGACAAAACCATTGACAAAAAAACCGAAAATACTCATTATTGGATTGACATATATCGTCATGTTCCCGATTATGGTGTCCAGTACACATTCGTCGATAAAGTTGGAAGAATGATTGTTCCCACTTATCCTTTTGTAAGCACAAGATACAGTATATGAATATGGGTTGAATAAATACGGAGATTTTGCATATTCCGATAGAATTAGCAAATCTTTAGCATTAATCATAACTCAATTATTATTTATGCTGTAGAAATGCGCTTTAAATACCCTGCCAAAGAATGTCACTGGTGTGACAGGCAACATCAAAACCCTTCTACATACTTGTCATAAAATAACATGTTCATAGTTATTTTTAATTTTAATAAAATATTTTTGCTGTCAGTTTTTCTTATATAACGTTTTAGATTCTTTTGAAGTTGATGTGCGATATTTTAATTAATATCAAAAAATATTTCTTTAATTAAAGCTCCGTATTTGAATATGCACGTTTCATAGTAAATGATCATTTTATATATGATAATTCAGAGCTCAAATAGATCAACCTGAAACGGTTTCATGCTACAAAAAATATTTTTAAATATATGTCTTTTTGTAAATACCTTTCCGGTAAACTTTATCTGACAAATCGTTTGAAATAAAATTCTAAAAATGATATAAAAATGATATAAATATATATATATATATATATGTTAGGAATTAAAAATGTTAGGAAAATTTTTGAAAAAAAGTTATATTAAATATGTACAAATTAAAATTTTTATATAATTAAATATGTAACATTCGAAAAAGAAAGTTATATTAAATATGTACAAATTAAAATTTTTATATACTTAAATATGTAAC
>MQRK01249719.1:55054-65962 GCA_001938485.1 Girardia tigrina
AATTAAAAATAATTTAATTTAATTTTAAAGTAAAAAGATTTAAAATAATTTTTGAAGGTATTATTTATTTTTTAATGTAATTTAAAATTTTAATATATTAATTTAATATGTTCTTTTTTAAAAATTTTAGATTTCATTTCAACCAATTACATTCTTTATAATTAATAATTTTTATTAACAGATTTTCATTTATTGAAAATAATTAGTTTGAACTCAGAAATAAACTGATCAAGAGAGATGTCAAATGGTGTTTAAAATTAGTTTAAAAGAACTAAAACTATGTAATATATAACTATATAATATGTTAGCAAAACATAATTACATTAAAATCGATTTTAATACAATTCGGCGACGCATGGTGGATACCCACGACATCACCAACTACGCACTCAGGTCGCGTGTCGACGAACTGAACGAAACACCAATTACATCGAGCCTTATCGGCGGTAACAGCAACTGGGACGCGGAACGGGAAGGCGTGGCGATTCGGACGAGTCACCGTTATTTAGTGGTACTCCGGCCGGCACCGACCGGATTCAATGGAATTCTGGTCGGCACTAGACCGGCCGATCCGTCCCGCCGAGTGTCGATTTCCAGCACGAGAAATAGGCGCTTGTCTTCACAGCCCGATACGGATCCAGCACCATAATATAAATCAAATTTATAATTTATATTATTTTAATAAAAATATTATAAATATTTATTTCACTTACGTAGATTTTAATCCTACACCTCAGATTATTTTTAAGTTCATTTAACTTCGGTTTTATATAAGCGTAACTGCTCATTTAATCGATGACCACCTTTATTTAATTTTATAAAAAGTTATCTAAGAAAAAATAGATATCTATGGATGCACAATTAATAAAAGATATTTTATTTGAAGGACAAATAATTTCAATAGTATAACTGTCATCGTCAGGTAATCATGAAAATTTGGAATTTGTGACTGCTTATATAGACAGACATTATTTTGAAAATAATTATTAGCTAAGCAGTGTGTACGGGATAAAATGAACGATGACCAATCTTGTATTATATTTGCAACAACAATAATACGCATTTTGTTCAATAAAATAATTTATAAAACCACACTCCATCTTGCTATCAAGGTACATAAGCACACGCTTCATGTGCACTGGAGAGTCCAATCTTTTCTGTTGAATGAATCATGTATATACAAAATCTTTAAAGAGTCTCTACTTCCCCATCGTCGCCCGAAACTGGTCACTTCCTAAATTATCAGTCACTTAATTCCTTAGTTACTCGTCTTCTTGATCAGAACTGTCGTTGCAATTACCCGCGTTCATGTCCTCCGGGGCCGATGACCAAATTAATCCATCTTGGTACCATAGGTACGAACCCACATGTCCCGGATCCCAATCTGTCACTGATATGTATGTAATATATTATGCACAAAACTAACAAAGAAAAACGATTGTTAACCTATGTTTGTACTATCGTTAGTCATATAAAACCTATAACAAGGCATTTCTGAATTAAAATTAATAGTTAATTAATTTGACAATAATAAAAGACAAAATACTGTAACTTTATTGGTAGATAAGAAAATCAGAGGGAACGTACATTTACATTTCAAAGTTCTTTCTTCTAAGCTTACTTTTGGAAAAGTTTTTGAAAGCATTATTAAAGTTTATTTCACCTAATTGATTCGTAACTGTAACTTTATTGGTAGATAAGAAAATCAGAGGGAACTTACATTTACATTTCAAAGTTCTTTCTTCTAAGCTTACTTTTGGAAAAGTTTTTGAAAGCATTATTAAAGTTTATTTCATAATCATCAGCAGAGATAAAGATTCAAGCCTTTCTTGTTTCATTGGCGATCTACTTAGATTTTTTACATTTCAAATGAGAAAAAAGTGCTCACTTTAAAAGTTGGTGACTACTACTTGATATATCTAAAAGCACCGCTCATGAACACCTTATCAATCTTGCTTTTGTTTCAAAACTTGAGACATGGATACCGCACCAATTATCAGAAAAAGTACTCTCAGAGCGTGCATTTGGATTGAATTTTTTGATAAAAAGAAATTAAATCGAGCCTTTTATCAAGTGACTGAAAACAAGAGATGAAAATTGTATAATGTGTTGGGTATACAAAGCCTTTGATTGATTGATTCACAATTCATTTAAACAAAAGGTTCTTCCAACTTTAAATTAAATTGATCAGCCCTCTCTTGATGTGTCAATTTAAAATAAATCTCACAGGCGATTAACCTCGAATGTATAATAATAACTCAGCGGTAATTTGATTCAATAACTTTATTTGAATAATAAAAAAGTTCCTTTAGTGGAAATACACATGGCAGATAACAATGGAGGATCTATAAATAAATAAATGTATTCCTATAATTTTCTTCTACAAATTTATATATTTAATTTTTTTGTGTTTTAGCTTTATGTTTATATGTTATTGTTTTATAAGTTTAAATTTTTTGGTTATTTATACCCAAAATATAATGTTAATGTAAATAAAAAAAATTTTTAAAAATTATTTTGTTTTATTATTGAGGTGTTAGTCACTGGATCAAGCTGTGGCAACCAGCACCTCTTTAACGTGCGGGAGTCACTGCCTGGAGAGATCGGCGTTTCGATTCGACGGCTACCGTGCACTGATCTAGTTCATTGACCACAGGTAGAGACACTGTTGCGTGTCGGGACCAAGACCAATTCGTGGCGGTTCCCCGTTGCGTATCGTCCACCATATGACGAGCGATACCGTCAGAGTTACGAGCTGTTCAGTCGTCCCTTCCATCCGATGTCTGTCGATCCGATCAGTGCAGTCATGTCGACCCGTTGTACACCACCGGATTGGATGTGGCAGTACCAGGTTCAGTATGACCCGTTCGCGTTGCTGTTGAGTGATGTGATTCCGCAGATGCCGCATGAGGTTGCGATTTGTGATTATTTAAAAACAAACAACACACCAACGCAGGCTGCAATTTCTTCGACCCAAAGATATACCAACCCGCCCCGTGCATCTACCACGCCAAGTTTAAGGAAGACGCCCGACGATACACAAAACCCTTCAATTGGGAACCGAAAGAACCAAACCAAACTTTATACTACTAAGCCTACCCTAGCCTTCTACAACCCCGTGCATAGGTACACAACTCCGTTGACAGACAATCGCCATATTCCCAATAGACCCAAACGGTCCCGGGGTTTTCTTCATCGAAGCAACCATGTTCAGTACCACGCAATCAATTTTCTGGTAGACTCTCTGCTGCTTCACTTCTACTTTCTTTCAGACCAGAACGGAACTCTGACAACATCGATATCCTCAGAGCAGCAAACGATTCCTCAATTCGAAAAGTAGGATCAAACATACTGTACTTCAACCTGCGATCTTTAGAACAATGGTTCTCATGAACGTACATAGTAGCCGACGTGGAATTCCCAATACCATGAGCCAATTTCTTCACACACTTCGGCATTCTCAGTGATTTCCAACGAAACGGTTGCAAATACAAGGCACCAACTCATCAAAAACTAACGCTCAAAAGGACACCGCATAAATTCTAAAAAAAACAGCAACCACTAGAAAATTCGAAACAACAGTTACACCAACCTGATCATGACCTCATCAAAACACATCCATTTCGATGGCAAGTTTAACCAACGACCCATCATATCCAAATCCAAAATCCTGACGAACAAAACCACAAAGACGACCGAACCAATCCAAGCGCCAACAAACATCCAATCATCCCAAGCACGTCCAACACCACAGACCAAGAGCACCCCAAAGACTGTTTGGGAGATCTACCGCAAGATCTACTCGATCACGTAAACACAGCATGCAAAAATACCATAACAAAGTAAAAATTTTTTACGTCCATTTATGCAACACAAAATACCATCATCACCACTTGCAATTCAATCAAACAAAAACTCCGTTCACTACCCCAGACATCCGTGTTCAGTGTGAATTTAGAATTTAGCCGAGATAGAATTTTTGATACTTGAAAAAACGGAATCGTATGCCGTTCATCATCACACAGGGCTACACCTCTGTACGAAATCAAGAAAAAAGACGGTTCTGTGAGACCCTGCGGAGACTACAGACTCCTCAACTCGTCTAAGATTTTAGACAGCTACTCACTCCCTTTATTAACTGACATCTTTCACACTATTAACTCAAAGACTACTATCTCAACAATCGACCTTCACACATCGTATTGCCAAGCACATCGCTAAGACAGTTATCACTACACTTTTCGGCCTTTTCGAGTACACTCGAATGCCGCTCGGCCTCCGCAACTCAGTACTAACTTTCCTACGGTATATATATATATGATATTCTTGCAGATTTTCACTTCGTGCCCCCATACATGGACGATATTCTCATAGCTTCCACTAATACCATCAAACACATTCAACGCCTCCGCTATTCTTCTCGCGATTACAAGATGTCAACCTACCAGTCAATTGAAACAAATGCAACTTCATAACACCGTTAGTAATAATGGTCACTCCATCTCCGAACAAGGTCACTCACCACTCACACCCAGGCTCCAGCCAATCAAAGCAATTTTAATCCCAAAAATAGTATCCGATCTTCACGCTTTATTCCGGTCACGCTTTATTTTACTCAAAAAGCTGAAATATTACGCTTTAAAAAAAACTTTCAGTAAGTATATGTATAGAATATAATCTTCGAATCATCACATAAAACATTCTATTGCATGAGCAAAATTCGAAGCTTTTCTTCAGTGGTTATAATAAGTATTTCAGATTGAGTAATAATACAATAAAAAAATCATTGTATCATACTTGCATCACAATGAAGACAGAATAAAAGCCAATATTATAAATTAATTACAAATCCTGATGATACTTATCAGACATTTCTAAAAAAATCTATCAATAAATTAAATTCCATTTTTTTACGATAAAATGATATAATAAAAAATTATAGATTTATAATGAATTAATTTTTCATTTGACAAATTTATATTAACGTCACATAAAATAACCTTTCAGCACAAAACATTTTATCACAACATTAAAAATAAGATTTAAGAATTCCATCTTAATAACCTATTATAATATATATTTAAATTTCCTGAATTTGTATCACATCTTCAATTCATATTAATTTCCAAATAACATTTCAAATAAAATTAAATAACAAATGAACGAATTTGTTTAACTGAACACTACTTACTTTAATTTTAAATTCAAGTTTAAATGGATGCATATAGAGATCCTTGGTAATGTGTTTCTTTTCTAAATGAATTTATTTTAATTTGATTAAATTTCTTTGTTAACATTCAGTCCATATCGGATCTTGAGCGATGCAGGAGGAGCATTTGCAATGGGCGCAATCGGCGGTGGTATTTTTAGTTTCGTTTCAGGCTACAGAAATGCTCCTCCCAATATATCGAAAAAGTTGTTGAGCGCGGTTTCCAAGTGTAAGCTCAGAAGCCCAGTGATCGGGGGCAGTTTCGCGATGTGGGGAGGCACGTTCTCGTGCATGGACTGCTCGCTGATCTTCCTGCGCCAGAAGGAGGACCCCTGGAACTCGATCATCGCTGGGGCGGCCACCGGGGGACTTCTGGCGGTACGACATGGCTTACCCGCAATTGCCGGTCAGGCTCTCGTTGGGGGAGTGCTGCTGGCGATCATCGAGGGGTGCGGCATCCTCTTCCAGAGACTCAATACGCGTAAGAATCTCTTTGATATCACTTTGAGACAGAAGAGAGAGCATCGAATCTCGAGACGATTCGATCTGGCATTATTATAATCAATTTATTATGAGAGGCGGAATTAATTTCACCAATTAATTTATTAATTATGATTATTTTTCGTAATTAATTTACACTCGTTCTCGATTAGAAATGCCTCAAGGGAATTTGGTTAGATATCTACATAGAAATGTCTGTAAATAAGGAGGTAAAATAATCTAACCAATAAAAATGGACGTGAGAGTCATTCTGATGGATCATCAGCGATTAAATATGTCAGAGTATACGCAAGAGGTTGAAAAAATCCAAGCATAAAACATCACATACTTACAAGACACATTTTCTTAGCATTTATGTATGACACCTGCAACATTAAAATATTAATTAATTAATAAATATTTATCAATTAATTAATAAGTAATCACAAATTAATGAATAATTAATTAATACATATCCTTAAATTAATCAAGTAATCACATTACTTTTCATAAATTAATTAATAAATGTTCATCAATTTATTAATAATTATTTATCAATTAATTTATAAATATTCATTAATTAATTAATAAGTAATCAAAAATTAATTAATTAATATTTATAAATTAATTATGAATTTTCATAACAAATAATCATAAACTAATTAATAAATGTTCATCAATTAATTAATAAATATTCATCTAGTAATTATGATAAGCGGGGATGTAGTTCGGGACGGGTCTGACCAAATATAAAAATTTGACAATATGAAAAATATTATCAGCATACCAGGAAAAATAATTTAAAAATTGAAAATAAATTATTTAAATTTTTTTAAGTAACCTAATGGCTATGAAAAATACCTATGTTGATTACATAATCACTAACATCTCTGACTTATTTTATGTATATTTTTAAATAAAGCTTCTTTTGTCTCATTAATATTTTTTCTTATTTTTCAAAGAAAAATAAACTGAAAATAATTAAAAAAATCAGAATATCCAAAAATATTCAATTTTAAATATAAAAAAATGTATTTATAAAATATATGAAGTCTAACTAAAAAATATGAAACAAATTATTAAACATTTATTTCATTCTGAAATCGTGGTACAAGTATTTCCTAAATTAAGTCGATTACTTTCTAACATAAGCCATTGATTATGCAATCAGTGCATATATTTTCCATTGAGATTTTTTGACAAAAACTTTAATTTTTTAAAAAAATTTTACATTATTTTTCCTGGAATGCTGATAATTTTTTATACATTGTCATATTTTTATATTTGCTGGGGCCCGTACGTTACCTAAAATTATCTGCATTCCAGGAAAAATATTGAAAAATTTATTTCATATTTTTTCTGGCATGCTTTATATATTTTATATATAAGATCGAATAATTGTTTTTGGATTTGTTTTTTCTGTTTTGCAAATTATTCTCAGTTAATTTTTCTATACAAAAATGATAAAAAATAAAAATAGTTTTAAAAAATGAGACAAGAAATTTAATTTTAAAATATACATAAAATAAGCCAGAGAAGTTACTGATTGCATAATCGATATAGATATTTTTCTATGGGGTTAGGTTATTTAAATAAACGTTTTACATTATTTTTCCTGGAATGTTGATATTTTTTATATACTGTCATATTTTAATTTTTGCTTGGGTCCGGGCGGAACTACACCCCACATGAATTAGGAAAATAATAATTTTTTATCACTTTATGTTCAATTTGTACATTTTTTTTTAACATTTTGCAATTTTTTTGTCGGGATTTTAAGTAAAGAAAAACGAGTTCTTTGTGGAAATTATGGAATGCGGAACTGATTTTGCCAAAGAATTAATTAAGATTAATTTGAATTATATTTTTCGTAATTAATTGAGTAAAAATTGAATTATTAATTTTAAGAATTATTAATGGAGTTATTAGTCAATTATGCCAATATTAACTGCAATTACTAATTGGGATAATAATAATTTTAGATTTTACTAAATGTTTTCTTGATTTTTAGGTTTAGAGAAATTAATTCTTAGGCGAAATTCTTTCTAAAAAAATAAACCTTAAGCGAAATTAGTTCGGTAAACCATAATTATGATTATGGTTAGTTTCCGCCTGAGGGTAAAGTATATTTAGGATACACACGTTTACAATTAATAAGTATATTTTAGATATTGAGATTGCAAATATTAAAAATTTTTACATTACGAATTGAAATTAGAAAATAATAATTAATGATATCTGTCAATGATTATGAAATTAATTTGCAACATGATCCAGTAGCAAGGATAGATTTAATGCTGAGCAATCTCCCTTATACGATTTTGAAATTAAGGAAACTATTCGTCAGATTTTTTAATAATTTATGATTTTTTCTGATTTCATCAGAGCAAGGGACAAATAAAACAAAGCCAATATTACCATGATCAAAGGGTATTTCATAAAATAATTTAGGATTTTTTACAATAATAAAATATCAAGTATCCCCTCAGTAAACCGCGGGTGCTGGGAGACATTACTTTTTGATTGCTGTTTCAATTCCTTTGCTAGTTAGTGTAGCAGTTGGAATGGGAATCGCACTTCATTCATGGGATTATCCTCTCCAGTACCATTGGCTGTTGTGCTTGTCTGAGTCACGAGTGCAACAATTGATTCATCTGATAGCATCTCAAATGTTGCTTCTGAGTTTTCACGTCACGCATCAGCAGTCGGCGAATCGATGTTGAGTTCATGCAGCAAATCAGAAAGATTGACTAGCTCACGGGGTTATTTAAGCAACTCACTGATGTTTTCAGGCTGTGAACTGTTGGTAGCATTGTTTGGAAAAATTAACTTAAACCCCTTTCGCCAACAAATTCTAACTTCAAAGAAGTTCACAAGCTTGTGTATCAAACACCGTGTTTGTTTACACCCATTACGTTTTTAATAACGCAGCCAAATATGATAAGGTATGTCCGGTAATTATTTAGACAGAAGTTAGTTATCTTATTAACTAAAAATGCAATTAGGTAATGAAACTGGCAAATTCATTATTGTACCAAAGACAGCGCAAGATAACACTTGCATACATGTGTGTAGTTTGCTAAAGTTAATCATTAAGTAAACTGTGCCTATAAATTACTCTGTATGTGTGCACATTATTTACTTTTGCCGTGTTTTAATACTAATATCAGGTTTAAGAAACGCCAAAAAATAAAACCTTTTGAGATCCATACATGCACCCGCTTTTACTGAGGGGATACTGTATATTTTTTGAATGCGAACTTTTGTTTTTTTTTAATGAGAATTTTGCTTTGATTTTTATTTTGTGCGGAGGTTTATTTATTTTGATTTTTATTTATTACTTGTCAATATTGATTACCAATATTTCAATCAAATGGTTAGTTTATATCAATGAACGTCACTAAATGATACAATGTATAAAGTGAGTGAATTGTTTATACCCTACAATCGCGATCATAATTACAGTCCAAGTACAGGATATATCTCGTAAATCAGTCCAAAATATTGCATTTTAATAGAGCTTACTTTGTCTAGTGGTTTTAACAAGTGAAAAGTTCTGCTGAATTGGGTTTATTGGCAGATGATAAATCTACTAGATCCGTCCTATATTGTGTTTTAAATGAGCAAACATCGCAAGACGTCCATCATCGATTGATTCTCGGCTTTAGAAAATCTCTACTATTTACATCAGTGCATAAACACTTCCATAAATTGTTGATGTCGTTGATAAGGACCTCACGAAGCGTGGCTTCAGGGATACAGCAATTCACAAAACAAGTGATGGTCTGCTTTAAACCCTCATGTTTTCTAAAAGTATGTCAAATTGTGTCTTGCGATGTCACAATTTACAGTCTTTGCACCAAATTAATTCTTCAGATATTACAAGGAAAAGAAATGTAACGAAATTTAATTTTGATATCAGAATTACAATGCAACAGAAATTAATTGGTCTTTGTACTCTTCACACTTCTTTAATTGGTTGTCAGCCGAGGTTACCTGATTTAATATCGTTAGATTTTTATCTTTGTTCTCTTAAGAATAAAGTATACTAAAATAATTTTCCTACTCTGTTAGATTTCATATGCCTGAATGCAGGGTTTTTTAAGACCATTTCGGGTGTACAATATACACCCAACTTTTGTAGATGTACACCCAAAAATTTGGCTATTTATAGGCAAAGCATGTATTCATTAAAAAAATATACACACTGCTATTCCACTCACTCTCTCTGAAACATACACGTTCCTACTCAATGTCATTTATAATTGTTTACTTATTTAATATATATATATATATATATATATATATATTCTTTGGTTCTTAACCCAGGGTTTTTTAAGGTTTACAGCTGGGTGTAACCTAAGAAAATGTGGGTGCACAATATAACATTTATTTCTACTAAAAAATTGTTACATTCAAACAGGATTTAAAGGGTTAAGAACAAAATAATGTCTTATGCTTATTAAATAATTGTGTAGGAGCGTGTATGTGCGAGAGGGAGAGACTGGTTAAAATAGCAGTGTGTGTATTTTTTTAATGAACCCATGCTTTACCTATAAATAACCAAATTTTTGGGTGTACATTATACACTCAAAATGGCCTTAAAAAACCCTGATTAACCCTTTAAATCCAGTGTGCATATGTGATGTTACAATATTTGAGTAAAAATAAATATGCTATACTACAGTATAGTAAAATTAGGTTACACTCACCTGGACACCTTAAAGGACCCTGCTTAATGTATTATAATTACTTGGTTCTGTTTTTTGAAGATGCGGAATAAATTTCGCGTTAAAATTAATTAAAAATAGAAAACCAAAAATTTACACAAAAAATTTTTATAGAAATTAATTTTGTCACTCCAAATATCTGCTGATTGGGACTTGTTTCATCGACTTTATATAAAATAAGTTCTTCAGTTTTCTACTGCTCTTTTAATTTGTGTAGGAGATTTTACTAATGCTATATCGATACTATTTCGTCGAAAATTTCTCGAACTGTGACTTTTACCATATAATCAGACGGAGCACGACTTTTAAGTCTCAGAATATTAAATGGTTTATTTAAATAATAAATTTTAGAAAAAATTCAATTTTAAGGTATTATTTAAAACTAGCGCGCTCGGCCCGCTTCGCGGCCCTCTCTTGCCGGGGGTTCAATTTTTTTTATATTATAAAAGCCCAAGTCACTCACTGCCTGCCTCACTGCCTCACTAATGC
>MQRK01249720.1:0-13907 GCA_001938485.1 Girardia tigrina
ATTCAATTCACATCACGAACGACAATTTTGTGAATCTCTACTAATAAGACACTACAACCCATCAATTAACATTCAGAATGGGCAAAGGTTATTTCAATACTTAAAATTTTTAATTAAAATATTTTTTGCCATTATTACCCAATAATATTTTCATAAATAAAAATATAAAATCCCTAATATACCTTTTAAAGTAAATGTATTTATTAAAATTGTGTTATTCAAACAATTCAATATTGATATACTAAACATCCAAAAATTGCTGATGATGATGTATGTAAACATCGAAACATGTCCAATAATTATATAAAAAAAGCTTTAATCAAATTATATTTTCGAAATTCTAAACTTGCCTTCACAAGACTCAATAATATATATATATATATATATATACCATTTCTGAGCCATTAATATAGTTTTCCAAATCAATAGCATAATTTTTAATATTTAAAAAAGAATATTATTTTTTCATTTTATAAAATATAAATATTTATAAAAATTTATGTATTTCATTTCATATTTACTTTTTTACTTAAAAGTAAATATTTTTGCTTTTTATATTATTCAACTACTACAGCTTACATTCGTGTCTTAATTTCAAGTCTTACTTTAAAATATAGAGACCATATAAAGACAAAGAATATTAAGAATATTTATCATATCACCACAAAAATAAAACTAATAAACATTTCAGAATATATTTTAACTGCCATATCCTTCTATTGTTACCGCATCATGTATTATAATTACTGCAATTTCACTCAGTAACTTCACCAATCGCTTCCATTATCAGACTTACTAGAGTTCTTTCACCACCAAAATCGCAACTAAGCGAACTTACACATGTCTTAATCTTGGAAAAAACATTTTCTATGGGCATGAGCATATAAGAATAGGGGATAAGAATTTAAGAATCAATTCAAACCAAGAAATAACTCCCTCAAGATCGCTTCTCCTGTGGATTCTTGCATTGTCCATAATGATCATTGACCCTCGTAAGTGTTCTCTCGAATTCAAAATATATTGACGACTTCAGTTAGAAATACGGAGCAAAAATATTTATATTTAAATAAAAAGTAATGAAAACAAATAAGTGTTTTTAAAAATTGAATTTACATTTTAAATTAGTTCAAAACGAAAAAAATTATTTCAAAAAATGAAAAATTCTCAAGTTAAAATGAAAAAAATTATATTCGTTTTTAAATATTTAAAAATTATACTAATACAGGTAGTCGTCGACTTACGACCACGATTGGTTCCGACAGACCGGTGGTAACACGATTTGGTCGTAAGTTGAGTAGGCTATATGTACAGTACTGTGCAACTGGTACAACTGGTTTAATATTTGCAAAACATACAAAATTACAAAATACAGGTTTAAAAAATACAATAGAAAACATTTTTCCAATTAATAATTAATTAATATTTAAATAAAATTAAATTTTTAATTATTTAAATTGTTTAAATAATAATTAATATTTAATTTATAATGATTATAATAAATAAATTCATTTTTTTGCTTGTAAACAACTCATGAGGTGCCTGGAGTGTCTGCAGACCAGATCCAGTTGAAATGGTACACGCATATATGGTAGTGCTACCGGAACCTGGTATGCACTGTCGTACGCCGCGGCTAGCGATTGTGGTCGTAAGTCGACGACTACCTGTAACTTGAAAATGGTGTATATATTTGCTTAGGATTAGAACTTTTTTACTTAAAAGTAAATATTTTTGCTTTTTATGTTATTCAACTACTACTGCTTACATTCGTGTCTTAATTTCAAGTCTTACTTTAAAATATACAGACCATATAAAGACAAAGAATATTAAGAATATTTATCATATCACCAAAAAATAAAACTAATAAACATTTCATAATATATTTTAACTGTCATATCGTTCTATTGTTACCGCTCTTGTCACATTCCAAATTATATTATTTTAGTTCTTTAATCCCCAAAATCGAATCCAAGTAAACTTCTTACACATGTCTTAATCTTTGAAAAAACATTTTCTGTGGGATTGAGCATATAAGAATAGGGGATAAGAATTTAAGAATCAATTCAAACCAAGAAATGATTCCCTCAAGATCGCTTCTCCTGTGGATTCTTGCATTGTCCATTAGGATCATTGACCCTCGTAAGTGTTCTCTCGAATTCAAAATATATTGACGACTTCAGTTAGAAATACGGAGCAAAAAATATTTATATTTAAATAAAAAGTAATGAAAACAAATAAGTGTTTTTAAAAATTGAATTTACATTTGAAATCAGTTCAAAACGAAAAAAAATATTTCAAAAAATGAAAAATTCTCAAGTTAAAATGAAAAAAATTATATTCGTTTTTAAATATTTAAAAATTATACTAATAACTTGAAAATGGTGTAAATATTTGCTTTGGATTAGATTACCTTAAAAATTTTTTAAATATTTCTCCTGATTTGCTTATAATATTTTATATATTGTCGTATTTCTATATTTTTTATATAAGTAACTACACCCGGGGGATCAACAAAGATTAGCCGAAATTTATTGAGTCAATTATCAAAAATAAATCAATCAACACTGCATGCAATAACAACACGACCTGTGCCACTCCAGTCACGGTGATCGGCACACCGAGCTGTGTGTAAATCCGTGGACTCTCGATCTTCAGAGTCATAATATTCAGCGAAATTCTTTTTATCACAATAAAATAATTCAATTTCGTCAAATTCACCCATCAAAATTAACCTATCGATTCTCTGGATGAGTGGCAGTACGAAAATGCTGCCGCCAGTAATCAAACGAGGCTTTTTATGAAAGAAACCTTTTCGATGTTAGAGATTTATCAGTTATCATATTAAAATAAGAAAAAGATTCACCCGAAACAACCATTGCCTCATTGGGACCGCACGTTTTGAAGCCCCAGGTCATATTTTTCAAATATTACTAATAATAACAATTCTATTTGAATTGCCGCAATAACAACTACAAGAAATAATTATAATAATTGAGTATTAAAACAAATCATAATTTTATTTTTTAAGTCTCGGTTGTGTTTTTTAATTTTTTTAGATTTATATCAAATAATAAAATCACAAAAATTACTGAAATAAACATCCAAAAAAGTAGAAATACAGAAATTATTTAACTGATATAATTATATAATTTTTGAGGAAAAAATGCAATACGAATAATTAGGGTCATGTTATAAAAATTACTGCTGAATTAAAAAATAAAATAAAACCTAGGTTTATTTGATACCGGTTTCCGGAAAGTTTCTATCTATTTTTTTAAAAAATAATGAAATATTAAAAATAAATTGTTATTTTATTTCAAATTTTTTTATTTGTTTATGATTTTTTTAAAGCATGATTTTAATTTTTCAATTTTTATGTGTATAAAGAAATTACTGAAAGATTTTTCCTTCACTTTCCGGGATGCCATTGAACTGAAATTTTGTTCAAAATTGTGTAATTACGATGACAAACATAAATCAATTAAAAAAATTAAAATCTAAATGATTATTTAATCATTTGTTGGGTCTCTGGGAGATGATTATAAATTTCTCAAAGACCAAACAAAAATTACTTTCCGCTGGTTCGACCAATCTAAGGAGTGTGCTTAGAACGGCAGGTCAAACTTTATAATTTTTAAACTCTATTAATTACTTTTTTAAATTCAAGGACAACAAATAAAACAATTATTGAAAAAAAAATATTTAATTAATTACAATAGTTTACAAACGTATATAGGTAAAAATAGCCTGACGAATTGATGTGTGTCTATTAAATTTTTGATTGAAGAGGCGACCCTTCAATATCAAAAATCAATTTATTTGTAGGAGATTTTGATGTAAATAAAAATATAAATTTAAAAGAAACTTTTACTAAAATTTATTAAAATTATTACCAATTACTTTAAATAATTTATCAAAATTGAAATAAATAATATAACATCAATATAAACCGATTAATTTTTTGCCTTCCTAATCGAACCCTTCAGCGATATTTTACAAATTTAATCGAAGCGGGATTTCTTTGTCCAATTTAATTTCCAATGAGACTTCTAAATCCAAATGCTCACACTAACAATTCTCTATATAATAATCCTTGACAAAATTTCAATTTCTTCTCCTCTGGTAACTTCAGCTTCTAAGCTTCTCGTGATTGATTTTCCTAATCAAATTTTAATTTATGTCAACCTCTACACTTTCAACGCTCAATATATAGCTCTGCAACTTAAGTGACCCCATAATACGAGGATATTATTTATAATTCTTATTTATTATTTATAATTTTAATCAAAATAAATTTGATATTACATGAATCACTTTATTTATGCCTAATTTTGTCATTTTGGCATCTAGGCCTTTCTTAATCTTTAAACACATTTTTCAAATAAAATAAATTTGTGATTGCTTCTTCATTGTTCATTATTTATAAAACAAATTGACATTTGTAAATTTTATATTTGTCATAATTTATGAAGTTTCAGTAGTTATTCGTAATACAGTGTTTTTCGATCTATTACGTTGTTGCATTATACAAGAATCAAATATCGAGTTCGTATTTATTTACATTGTTTTTTGGAATAAAATGAAATATTTTTTTATTAATTATGACTTTTAGGAATAAAGTGGCATAAATTTTTATAAATTAAAATTATTAAGGATTATATGAAATATGTTGGGGAATATAAATAAATTTATTTTATTAATTATTGTTTTATTTAATTGTTTTGTTTATTTTGGTGGAGAATGTAAATAAATTTATTTTATTTTGACATTAATTATTATTGTTTATTTTATTTTTTGGTGCTTTGTTATTTTTATCCGTCGCATTAAATAATACGAGGATATTATTTATAATTCTTATTTATTATTTATAATTTTAATCAAAATAAATTTAAAATTATATATATTATTTATAATTACATTTAAAAATTATTTTATATTATTTGTGAGATCTTTTGTTACGCACTATGCGTTTCTGTCACGCATAGTGCGTCCCTACTCGCTGTGGCCGTGTTTGCCGTTCATTCTTCTCATGTGAGCCACGCGTTTTACCTTCTTAAGCACGCGTTTTATTTTCTTGTTCTCACGCACGCGTTTCTCGTCACGGTTGTGCTAATTAGCCACGCATAAAACTTTATATATATTAAGAAGAGCGTAACAACATAATCGATAAAATTTTAAATTCCTTCATAGACTTCTTCGAAGAAAAGCAATTATTGATCGGAATTCAGCGACATCTCCAGTGACGTTTCCGCAGATTGAACTTTTCGAGAAAATCCTTGCCTTATCATATTGATTGGAATTTGGCGAAACCTTCTATGACGTCCTTCGCAGACTGAACTTTTCAAGAAATTCTGTTTCCGCAAGTTGAACCCTTGAGAAAATTTCCTGCTATTGTGCCGTTCAGATCCGACGAGCTGAATTCTTTTTTCTCTGGTGATTTTACGATTATATTTTCTTTATAGTAAAATAATTAAATTTCTTTAAAATAAAATAATTAAAATTTATAAAGTTTAATCTATATTATATTAAAATAATAATCACTTATTATAAAATTGATAGACGCCTCGAAACGGTGATTCCGAAGCGATCTAAGTATACATCACACAAAGGATATTTGTATTATTTGTTTCTTTTAAATTGAGTTGTAAAATATTGTTTATATTATCAATAAATTTTATATAAAAAAATTGTTGTTTTGCATTATTGATATAAAATAATAATTGCTAATAATTATTGATCATTTGGTTAGGTTTTAAATTGAAAGAATTAAATTTCAGAGAATATCACTTTAAGCGAATTTTGTAAGAGATCCAATAAATAAATTGAATTAGAAGCACAATAGCCAAGTAAAGGAAAGTAATTCTCCTTTACCCCGTGCTTTAACAAATAATTTGTATTGAATTAGAATTTTTGGGAATAAAATGAAAGAATGGTGTATAAATTAGGATTATTAAGGATTAAATGAAATAAATTTATAGAAATTAGGATCACTATACATATGTTGAGGTAATAAAATAAAATTATTTTAAAAGTATTAATTGTTTAATTAATAGATAAAATAAGATATTATTTATCTATTTACCATAATAATTATAAATTATATATAAATAATATAAATAAAGTTTAAGGAAAATGTAAATAATTAAATTAAGAATTTCAAGAAATTATATTAGACAGGAAAATAAAACTTTAATTTAATAAATACGATCAAATTAAAAAGATAGAAATAGTATAAAAAGAAAATGATTTTACGTAAAAAGAGAGCCCTTAATTATATTTAGAGTATATATGAAGAGTTTGAGAGAAATTAAATTTAAAAGAAGATTGCAAAAGAAAAGAAGGGAGTACCTTAGTTATTTAAAATCAAAGAAAATGAACCTCAAAAGAACAAGAAAAACTAAGAAAAAGAAAGGTCAAATTAATTAAAAAGTACAAATCCTAATCAATTAAGAAAATAATATTTTTAATTAAGGGAAACACCCTGAACATCTGTCAGTGAATTTTAAAGTTAAAGAAAATTAGAAGGGCCTGAGGAATACTTGAATAACACCTGCTCGAGAATATAAAAACGTGAAAGAACTCAAGTTATTGAAAAAAATAAGATTTTGAAAGAAAAGAGAGCTCTTGAAAAGAAATTAGACAGCTGTTATCGATTGAAAAGAGAAAGAGTAGAATTGTAGTAATCTTAAAAACAGCTGTCGTGTGATATAAAAGGAATTAAAGGACAGCAACCAAGGCAGAACAAAAAGAGCTGAATTTTACTAAGGTCTGAAAGTTAAATATAAATTATATATTTTCAATAAAATATCTTTATATACTTTTAAAATATATTGGGAGCAAGCGCATTATTGCTTCTCCCTTTATCTAAACTCTAAATTCAATTAATAGGTTAAGTTTTCCTTTAAATCTATTGCAACCTCGATTTCAAAATTGTATATTTGTATTTAATAAATAAAATATTTTTACAAAAACACCATCTTAGTTTTATTTTCTATTTTATTTTTATAAAGATCACCTAATATCCAAACACATAAAACGAAATGATTTTTCATAAATTAGAAATTGTAAAACAGAAAATTAAAAAAAAAATTATCTTACAGAGCTTTATCATTACCCAAAGGATCACTCAAAATTGAAAGCACCCATCCATGTGATTTGCCTGTGACTTAAACTATCTCTCACTTTTTCAATCTCCAATCGGCCAACATCATATCATAATTTTTCAAATGTTTCGGGAGTAATGACCACAATTGGACGTCCAGAACGTTGCTAATCACTCATAATTCTGCGACAGTAACTAAACTCAAGCTTATTTTATGAAACTTAATTTATAAAGCTTATTCTTGGTTTGAGTTATGTGTTGCGGACGAGAAATTGAAATTTGAATTATAAATCTAAGAGGAGAAAACAAAAGAAGGAACACCATCTAAGTGCAACACTACGGCCCGGAACCCATTAAGAAATTTATTGGGAATACTAAACCCATTAAAATTTTTTTTTGTTTCCGAAAATATTAATAAAGCAACACCGAAAATATTAAAGACCAGTTAGACAAAATACATTTATTCAAATTCCAAAAAGAAAAGAGAAGATAATAAAGTTCTGTTGGCAGCTTGAGACGATCCCGAAGACGGCCGATGACGTCCAGAAGTCCGAGAAGAGTCCAAACCCTGGAAAAGAAAGAATTAATTGAAAAATAGACCCCAAAAATTAATAAAGTCACCTCCAAGGCGATTCGTCAACATTATGAGGTCAACAGACCCTCCACTTGTAGCCCCGAAGACGAGGAACCCCTGAAGGTCACCCGCAAAATCCTGACGCGTTCCCCTGAAAAGATATACCCCTGCAAAGACATATAAATTAATTAAAAAAAGGACAAAGGCCAATTAAGAAAGACAAAGAACAGTAAACAAAACTTACCGTGACTCAGTCAGCAATCCCAAAATAGCTACCAGCTGACCTGAATCACCCGCATGTCGACTTGAGAAAAGTAGAGGTGTGCAGGCACACAAGCACTGAATTCTATAATAAAAAATAAAATTTCAAAATTTAAAAAATTTTAAGAGAGCACACCTACCAGGACTGACCAACTAGCGTCGTAGAAGTTTCCAGGTTCCTTGTTGGCAATAAACGATTGGTCCAATCGAGACACCCTCACACGAGACTGCCTTATAAAAGAAAGTTACTTTTCCAGACAGTCGCCCACACTTCAAAATCTAAATACGATTATAACGCACAATCATCAGAATTACGAAGCAGAAATTCAGACAAAAGCGTGAAGACTACGACCAAACGAAAACTTACGAAGAGGACAGATTATTTATCAATCGAATTACGCGGAACGAGGACAGCGGAATCTACAAGTACCTCGTTATTACCGAGATCGAATTGCGACAACATTTCAACCCGGAACGCATTGACGAGTGATAGTGATCCGACCGAGATACCCGAACAGTCTTTAAATAATTATTGTAATTATATTTATTCTTTATGTTACATTATTTAACGTTATATATTTAATAAATCTATTGACAATCATATTTTAATTTTTGTTTATTTTTAATTTTACTCTATTTTAACCATATGATATGCTTACCTTTTCAATAATCGAATTTTTCGCCACACACCTAGATTAGATTCAGGCTGTCGTCTCCGCCGCCGTCGTCGCCCCTCAATGGAAATATCGCAGAGTGCCTTACCGTCGCTTGCGTCGTTAGCGAACGAGAGTGATTATGCGATCCCGACGATCATCGATGTGACATCGATAACTATCGGGTCATTCATCGAAGGCTACCGCACCGAGTCGACTCTAGACCGGATGGGACCACAGGTCCGCCTCTATCAAACGATTTATTGAAAGAGTCGTGAGAATAAGAATGTTGATTAAGAATCGCGAATAATTAATTTATTGACACAGACTTAAGCTTTAATTACCGCGGTGAAACAAATTTTTTTTACGTACAATAAAATATTTTGATAGAATTTTTGATGTTCATTAATTTGTTGAATTTTATTGAAGGTTTTACAGTTTTTTCTGTTTTTTCCGGAAAACTGATCCATCTTCCGTTTATATCCCGATATATTGGCTGTAATATATTTGAACATGTCATGTTCATTTGCACGAATTCTACTGGCAGTATCAGTCTCGTCACTGGTTGTAAATACCTAGTTGCGTTATTGTGTCGTCTTGGCAGCTCTTTGTAACATACTCCTCTCATCGGCTGCATCTCAACGTCTACTTGTACACATTGGTACACATATATTACTTCACCGATGATCCTTCCAAATTGTCCTGCTGGTAGCGGTAATAAGGGCACCACTGAATCTGTATTTACAGTTGCGTCTCCTAATTTTAGCCTCAATATCTCTCGGTTTAATTTGCAGTCATTTAAAACCATACCGAGGTAAATTTTTCCATCTTTTGTTCTTGTCAGTTGAATAGAAATGCCAATTTATTATTCACATATGCCTCCCATTTCATGTCGGTGGGTTCTACCCTGATTCTTGTTACGTCATGCACTCTGGTCTTACTCAAATAGAAACCTTTGTAGTGTTGGGTGTGATATTATTAATGCTGGATATTATATTATTATTTTAATTTTATTGATTCAAATTTATGTGTTTCATGTTATGCTTTAGCATCTTAGTTTATTTTGACCCAACATATTATTTAGATATGTCTCTCCGCTAAGTGTCTCTAACTCACACTTATTAGAGATTTATATCGTACCCCATCAACCTCATCTAGCCCTTTTATCTCGCCAGTGAAGTCGATTAAGTACCTCCTGGGTTCTTCATTATATTTAAATATCTTAAGTCTATGAAAGTTGGCTTATGATACTTCTATTTAGTTAATGATTATCTTATTTCTTCCTCAACATGTTTTTTATTTGATTACTATATTTCTTATTATGAGTTTATCATTTTCATATCAGAGATTAAAGTTAAAAGAACATGAACAAATTTTTATTAAAACATGAACAAAGTTTTATTAAAATATAACAAAAGAAAATGCTAATCAAAGGCAATCCACCCATCGTCCCTAATCATCCAAATCTGATAGATTGACAAACTCTTCACCTTGACCAGTTGTGATAGATCGGAACTGTAGGCGGTCACGAATCTCCTCCTGAATTTCTAGTTTTGACTTAAAGTCCAGTCATTCTTGTTTTTCTATAGTCTTTTTGAAAATTATTTTTTGGAATAAGTAGCGAAATTTGATGCGAGGTTTCAAAATCAGGAGACTCTCTTTGACTGGTGTCATTTCTGATTACCGTCTTTCCATCTTCGACGTCAACCTCAATACGACTGGGTTTAAAAACAGCTTGCAGCTCATTCTTGGCCTGTTGAAACATTTGAGCCTTTCGCTTCCTCTGCTCCCGCCGCTTGTGGGATCTGCTGAGCACCCCAGAGGAAGATGATACCATATCCTCTTTCATAATTGACCCATAAATGTTCGGGTTCGTCACCAGAGGCTTCTTTTCTGTATTTGATCCAATCTTGTTTGCTGTTTCTATAATTATTTCCGGTTGCTCTTCTGTAACCTCTTCGATCATCTTCTTGTAGTAGCTGGACATATTTTGCTGAATTCTTATCTCGGTGACCTCGCTTTGCAAGGACTTTATTTTTTGTTGTCCTAGCAAATATTTGTCCACAACCGGTTTGTGAATTGATAGAGGAACGGAATTCTTTCTGTAGTCCTCAAATTCGGTTGTCCTCTTCGTCAATTCGTCATTCAGCTTGTCACATTCGTCTTTCCATTTCTGCAACTCCAACAGTAGTTCTCTTTGTTGTTCTTTGCTTTTATATTTTCTATCCATGCTGAATAAGAACGATGAGTGGATTAAAAAAATAAAATAAAAAAAATAAAAATAAAAGAACAAAAAGAATAATTGTTGGAAGCTGAGAGAAACGAATTCTCTTCTAGAAATGAAACTTGGCAAGGACTTTCTCAAACTTCCAGATCGTCAATAGTCTCGGCAGGCACTATAAGCACCTGCCGTTAATCTATTAACGGATCGGCAGTCATCAAATAAACCCGAAGATGCCATAAAAGATGAACAAATACTTGCTATATTTATGGGAGGAATAAACATCGTCGCACATCCAATCACTTATATTTACAAAAACCAACTTCTTTAAATGCTGCCATAACTATGGCAAGAGAATATCAAACAATTTTTCCTCCTCGAGAAGATGATGAAAGAAACGCAAAAAAGAAAGGACAAATTAATGCTACTCAAGTTACTCATTCAAACAAGCCTAATATTGACAAGTTTATACCCAAGTCACAAATACTAACAAAGGATGTAAAAGCAAAACCAAGTCTTTATAACAATTTTAAAGGGGCGAATGGAGAAAAAATTGAACAACGTGTTTGCTTTAATTGTAATTAACCGGGACATATAGGAAAAAATTGTCCTAAGTTAAGAAATCAAAAAGTCGAACCACAAAAGGCTGATCAAGGAATTGAGAGGAAATGTCATCATTGTGGTAAATTAGGACATACAATGGACTTTTGTTTTTATTTGGTTCCGTGTAAAAACTATGGAAAAGTAGGACACAGTATTAAAAGATGCACTCAAAGTCAACAGAATAATCAAGAATCCCATACGCAAAGATTGCAGAGAGAAAATGTAGCTTTAGAAGCACAAGTAATGGAATTAAGAAAACAAACTGAAAAACTAAATAAAATACACATACATAAAGTTAATGTTATTGATCAAAAGACACATGCAGAAGATTTACAAAAAGAAAATCAATGGCTAAATTATCAACTTAAAATTACTAACTCTCAGAAGGAACGACTTGCAAAAAGAAATCTTTACAAAAATCAAAATGAAGAAATTTGTATGATCAGTTTAAAGGAAAGCGAAGCTGAAATTAAAACAAAAAGAAGCAATGTTAAAACATTAGATGATGAAAATTACGAGTATGGATATTTTTATGTCAACCATTAGATGAAAGTTTGATGACCATCCCACAAGGAGATAAAGAAACGATCATGTCATCCTTTAAAGAAGAGGACAGTAAAAATGACAACAGTAGCGATGATTTTTACGAAAGTGACAATACCGAAAATGAATTCCTATTTGGTTCGGTAGTGAAAGAAAATGAAAATACATTCTCGTATAAGTCAAGAGAACTACAACCATCATTGACAGATGCCAATCAAAAGGAAAATACCTACCTTGAGTTAAAATCAGTAGAGGAGTTGAACAAAATTGCACATAAAATAAACAAAAATTTTAAGCACATAGTCTCATATGAACAGAGAGTTGAGCATCCAATAAACAAAGTAGACCCAAATTTCGAAGACTACAATCATATTAAACCATTACAACAAATAGTTACCAAGAGGGTAGGCTCCTCGAAGGGTAGCTATTAGCAGGCGGCAGTGGATTCGCAAGAATCTGGGGTCACGATAAATCTGTTGCATAGTGCAAGGGAGACGACTGAAGGCCCTCGTGTCTAACGATGGATGAATGAACATCCTACTGTGGTATCGTCTAGTCTGCGTATTGTCGTACTGCTCTTGACCAACGACGCGGAATAAGTGACAATACGTGGTACTACTATATATATATAATTATATTATTATTATTACTACTATATATATAATTTATATGATCTGGTCTGTCTTTAAGAAAACTTACTCCAATGCCAAGATCGGTTACTCGTCGCCTTGGCACGATTCGTTTTTTCTATAGGTTCTCGCTCTTCTCAGTATTCTTCCTTCTCCATCAATCGCGATCTGTCTATCTCTTTCGAATCCTCTTCTGTAGTCGTCTGAGTTCCGATTTCCTGCGCTTTTCGTTTGTGAATCTGAGAATTGTCGGCTATCTCTTTGGGTTCTCCTTTGATAATCCGTTCTTCCTTGATATCGTTTATTCAGATTCGTATAACATTCCTCAGCTCTATGTCCTGGATTGTTACACCTTCCACATCTTACCTCTTTGTATTCTCGTCGCACATGACCTTCTTCTCCACATGCATGGCATGTGATCTTCCTCTGACCTTTACATTCAAAGCTTTTATGTCCTACTGCCTTACAGTTCCAACATGTGATGTTGTTCTGCATAGAAGATTGTCTTCCGAAAGTATCTCCTTTCCTCATCATGTTTCTTGTTATCATTTCCGTCGTAGTGCCTGTTTTGACCACATCTCTTTATGTTGGTCGTATAGCGTGCACTGGCTTTTTCATTCTCCGGACTTCGTCTACTTTCCTAATGACGTTCTTCACCTCTGCTAATTCTTTCACTTCCCTAAATTTGATTTCTTTCTTCACGTTACTATCTTTTGATCCGTGAATCAGAAGGCATTTCTCTACCTCCGTCTCTGTCCACTCATGTTTCATCAATTTTGCCGCCAACTTTTTTGCTTTAACGAAGAATTCCTCCACTGATTCTCCAGATCTCTCGAAGTTTACCGCCTCTATCAAATCATCCATTAACGTGCTTTTCGTCTGAAAGGCTTGTCGTAGACGGGCTTCATATCCCTTCACTTTGCGAGCCATTTTTTCGTATATCGGTACGAGTTCGTGTGACAATAAACCAATTACCAAAATCTCTTGCATACTTTCCGATACTTTGGCCACTTTGAAGTATCTTGCGCAAGCCGAAATGAATGTTTCTACATTATCTTATTGCCTAAATTTGTCTGGTATAAGCCTCGAAATTAGTTGTTCGGAGCTGCTGGCGATGGTCGACATGTTGGGTTCTTGATCAATATTAGAATTCTGTTGGGATCGAGAAATTTCCCAATCGACACCAGGCCAATTCATTACGGGGCCACTGAGTCTGATGGAAAATTTCTCGGGATCTGAAATAAAATAAAATGATTATTAAAGAAATATAATATTAATTAATTAAAACTAACCTTAATTGATTTTGCACTTCGACCTGAAATAA
>MQRK01249722.1:0-10281 GCA_001938485.1 Girardia tigrina
TTTTCGTATGTTCTTTGTTTATTTTTTATATTAAAAAGAATAATTAAATGTCGATCTGAAATTTTCTATCCATTTATGTTTTCAAATTAAACCCGTGTATAATTCATTGTTTTATCATACCATAATTAAAATTTTTTATTCATATTTTAGATGATATTGTTCACTTATTGACAATTTTGTTGTAAATTTTCCGCGGTAAAGTCGCCCGCTGTATAGTCACCTGCGGTAATGTCGCCCGCGGTAAAGTCGTCCGCGGTAAAGTCGCCCGCGGTAAAGTCGCCGCGGTAAAGTCGGCGTACCCTATTATATGTACAGTTTAAATTCCTTGTGTTGGTAAATAAAAAATTTCTTTCGAACAAGTTGATAATTTGAGTTCAAATGTCGTTTTGTTCACTCGATGATTTCCTCTTCGTCACAGTACCGAGATTGTGTTTTCTCATCGTCGCGTATTACTCATTATCGTTTCTATATTTAATCATTCGGAATGTCATTTATCCGATTGTTTTTTCCAAACGAAATTCGATAAAACAATTCGGTCGATGGGTTGTAATTACCGGAGCGACTGGCGGAATCGGGAAGGGACTCGCCGAGATATTGGCTCGGGAGAATCACAATCTCGTCTTGATCAGTCGCACGAACGACAAGTTGGAAAAAGTGAAATCGGAAATTTTATCGGCGAATAATGTCGAAATAAAATTAATTTGTGCCGATTTTATAAAAATCAATAATTTACCGAAAATTTGCGAAGAAACCGACATTAGACAAACGTCTCAAAGTCATGGCAAAATCCCAACAATCCGAATCCATCAGAACAACAACTCCCGTGGAGCGATTGTCGCGTTTATCGATTGTAAATCGGCGACATCGGTCGTCTCTTCCTCAATCAATTGCGCCACTTCCGATGTGTCATGAGTGACCGATCCCCGATCCTTCATCGTCTGGATCACGGTGCGTGCGGGTATGGTGGCGACCCTTCGAAAGTATGAACGCCACCGAAATATGGTAAACTTTATTGATCGACGAGCAAATATTGCGCTGTCGCATTTTAGCATGCGATCGATCGGTGGCCTTGTCCACATCAGTGTCGGATGCCCATTCAAGGACCATAAAATGGCCATATAAAATTTCATGTGGAATTACAAAAGAGGAATCAAGTACTCCTGAATCCTTTCAAATTTCAGAAAAGTCTACAAAATTTAATTCAAAATATTGATTTTAAGACATGTAAAAGGTGAGTACTAAGGTGTCCGGATATAATATCCTGAATATTTCATTACCGGATGATTCATCACACTTAATTTTTCTCGTGGATGATTTATCACAGAACTATTTATCACACTTATTTTTAGATAACGAGTTATCATTAAAGTAATTTATTTAGTCTCATATTTAAGCAGGTGCGATGAATCATCCGGTGATGAATCATCAGTGATGACAAGTCCTGGAATCATTACTAATTACTGATTAGCCAAAGGGAAAATATTGTCTTATGGAAATGATTATTTTTTGAAAATAAACAAATTTCTAATAATAAGAGAATCATTTAATGAAGCAATAACAGGCTCTAATAATATAAACTGCAACATATCCATCAAATCACATATGAAATAATAATAATGATAATAAAGTTTACCGTCTGGTTTTGTTTCAGGTTTACTTGTAACAATAACGGGATTGGAAATTAGCCTACATTTTTGCAAAATAATTTTTTAAGTACAAAAACAATAAAACTTTATAGTTTCAGTTGGATCAACCGGGGCAAAGGGTTCGATTCTTTCTTCACGACGTTTCAAACTCGGTTTACTAATCACTTGAAATCCTGTACCTTTTTCTGAAAACGTGGGACTTACTGGTTTTTCTGGTTGATTACGAGGAGTCTAGACAAATAGAAATAGTGTTAGCAAAAGGCGTATCTTTTGAAGAATTACGGGAAGTTACATAAAAACAACAGAATTATAGAAGAAAAAAACACGTGAAATATAACATATAAACATGATAACCTGTATAGCGATTTCACACGTTTTACTTGCATCATTGTTATGAACATTATCGTCTATCGACAGTTTTGATTTAGAACTACTCTGATTATAACAAATTCCATGAAAAACATTTTAATAGTCTTTTTAAATATAAAAACTAAAACATTACTTGCACATTTAATTATAAGTAAAGAACACTAATTATTTGATATTTATCTTTAAATACAGATTATGTACAATAACCGAATAAAAATGAAATAGTTATCTCCTTTTATATTGAGGCAATAATGTATAATATAACCTGTGGTCATTTCATTCAATTCAATCTGACATTGTAATTTCAAATTCCGGTGATGTGATGACATGAAATCAACGGAATTTGAACTCAAGTAATGTCATGAGGCGTGACATAATCGGAGTTCGATATTATTGAATGTTGGGAGATGTGATGTCACCCCAATATCCAATAGGCAAAATCAAAAGATATTTCACTTTAGAATACCACAACAAAATGGAATTTCGTTTCATAATAATAATATAAATAAAATGGATCTAAAATTGAGTCAACAGGGATTGAATGAACATTTAGGAAAGACGTTTGACGATCTACTTATTTGATTAAATTGATTTTTATGAATTATTTTAACTTCTTCGGAAGACTGATTGAAAATAATGAATTATTGATTTAATTCCAAATGATTGCAACAGACATATGGCTGAAGGAAGCAAGTCTCTTTTGATGTTTTCATCTGACATTTCTCCCCGGACATTGTTTTCCTAAGTTTCACCTCCAATGTCATATTATTCAAAAATTAATGATTTTAAAAAATATTTTCCAACATACTTAATGAATAAAAATTATTTCCAAATAATAAAAGTTGTAAAATTTAAATTTTTGAAATTAATATAAATCTTCTAAATAACAAATTTTATTGGTGTATTATTCAAAATATATGAAAGAATAATATTTTTATTTTTATTATTTTATTTTTTTACAACTTTTATTATTGGAAATGCATTTTGTATTTATTAATTGAGTTTGAAAATATTTTTTTAATTACTAATTGTTTAAGTATGACGTCAGAGGAGAAAAGATGCGCACCATTAAAGAAATATTAAACATTTTTTGACGAAATGAATCAAAATATTCGATCAAAGTACTTAAAAGGTTTTTAAGAAATCGCCAAGAATCTTGAGGGATATTGGGCAATGTTGATTGAGGCAGCATGACACGAAATTCTGTCAAAAAGTTATTAATTCTAAACCTTTTACGAATTACTTATGCATATCCAAGATAAACCACTTTGATATCTGTTCTCATGCTTTAACAACTTTTAAGTCTTTATTAACTCAACATAAAGAATTGCGTGAAAACAAATAAATTTGAAAGTATTTCAGTCTTGAAATGTTTGTTTGCCAACCACAAATGAGCAACCTTCTTATTTTCAACACAAAACTAAGAAGATTTCTCAAATCAAAAACAAACAACAAAAACAAATGACATCTTTATTCTGCAATCAAACATACAACGCAACCTGTTCTCAACCTGTACAAAAAACAGAAAAAAAATAAAAAGTCACAAAAATATATATTCCCCTCCTAAAACCTATAAAACACCAACTTTTAGCTTTTATACCCCTAAGGAACTCACTAACAAACAACCACTTTCCAAACCTTAAGAATAAACAAAACTTTATTAAAAAGAGACCCTTTCTATCTAACCTTTAATTTCAAAACCATAAGTCCCCCTATTTTCATATCAATACTTTAAAACTATTAAACACTTGAAAATTCAATTCCTTTCATACAAAATAGATAATAAAGTCGGTCTAAACTCAAATCACGAATACTTTTAATGGTCTCACACAGTAAAATTAGCAGCACCTGCACCACTGCTTTCAACATAGAGACAGCAATCAAAATCTCAAATAAGAACTCCAAAACCTTATCACCTTATTATCTATAAAGCAATTTTAAAAATAAAAAACAAATAATATAAAACAAAACAGATGCCTCATTATAAAACTCTTAGGGTCTTTGCGTCCTAAATAAAAAAAGTACACTCTACAAAACTTTAATTGAACATTTAATTTCCACTATAGATTATTAACAAAACAAATCCCACAAAAACCCTTCATTCCAATAACATTCTGAAATCATCAGACAAGTAAATTACTTGACGTAAATATGCTACTTTTGCATAGTCAGAATACTGTAGCTATTTAAATCTTGCAAGCATCACTGAGCAGAGACTGCCTTTCAACAAAAAGGTATGTTTTTAATAAACAGTTGTATAAAACACTCAAGTTCAGATAATAATATTCCATACTAATTACATAATATTATAACTTAAACTAGTAAATCAAAAAATTAAATTTTTTATAATCATTCTTTAGGCAGACAGAACTCTACTTTGCCAACAAAGTTTTTAAAAGTTAAAATATTTTAATTAAAAAAACAATAAAAATTAATATAAGCTACTTATAATTTATAAGTAGATATCTTGCAATTAATATTATTCGGGAATTCCGTTTTTTCCCATTTTGGGACTTAAAGGTTTTTGCGATCAAATTTTTACATAATCATTTGTTGTCATCGAGAATGAGTGAGTGTGCAAAGTTTGAAGAAAATTGATTGAGTAAAATGGGTTTTTAAAAGCCTTCAAAAATGGGTTTCTAAATTCCCTGGATATATATATATATATATATATATATATAAAGTAAGCTAATAAAAAGAATGGAAAAACTAAACTAAACCCCTTTTTTAATCAAAAAACCACTTTCTTCGTCCTAAAGGTACTTTTCCCCTCTTTCTAAATAACATAAAAGTCCTAAAACATAACAGTCCATTACAAGAACTAATAGCAAAAACTTTTCAAAAACAACACAACTTACAAGATAAATAAAAAACATCATACCTTTTATCAACATTTACGTAATTTCAACAACTTGAAACAATAATCGAACAAATCTCATCAATAAAAATGTTGAAAATTTGGCTTTCTTACAATGATCCCACATCAACCACAAAATCTTTTCTCACCAGAAATGAAAAACACAAAATTCTAAATTACTTCGAGCAAACATAAAAAAGTAAGAGACAATACTAAATTAAACTAATCTATGAACTCAAGCCTGAATACTAAATAATACCAAAATGTTTCAAATAAAAGTATACAATTGATTTTGATAAACATTGGTCCCATAATCATCAAGAAAATCAACCTTTATGGGCTGTATCTCTTTCATTGTTTTTTTCGTGTACATGGTTTCTCTCTTTCATGTCGTTCATGGTACGATGGTATTGAGATACTCTATGTATTGAGTTAGAAAAAAATCGAACTTTAGTTAATGTATTTCAGTCAGAAAAAACTTTGTCTGTTAAAGTGCCCCTTCGAGATGAAATTATAAAGAGTTACTCTTTTTTGATTTCTTTCGATGATTAATCGTCAATGTCTACTATAATTCAAATTATAAAATAAAATCTGATACCCCTTTAATTTCCGACCAAATAATAACAATAATATTTTTATTATTACAGATAATTAATTTCGACAAATTAAACGTCATCTTCAGGTCATAGAGAAATTATGAATTTTAAATCTACTTATATAGACAAGCAGTGATTATGTAATTGATGAGTGATTGTGTCACCTAAACACACTCAATAATGTGATCGAGAGATTCGTTTGTACATTAATCTTAGGATCTAAATATTTGCTTCACAGGCCACTCTCTTCCAATAATTGTTAAACTGAGCCCATAGAATTTTAAAATTAGAAAAAAATTTGTTTAAAAATCAAATGCCACTGTGTATTAATTATTTGAATAATAATTGTGAGGAATATTTTTGAATGGTGTTTATTGTGTATTGTTTTAGGATTGTGTTTCTCCCACCCAGATGGATATTTTAAAACGTCGGGTTGTTTAATCAATTATTAAAATTTAAATAATCACTTTAAAATTAAACTAATATTTCATAAATAATATTTTCTTAAATAAATAAAAATTATTTCAAATTTAAAGTATAAATTATTTTTGTAATAATTAAATTGTAATTTAAATTTATTTGAATAATAAGAGGATAAAGAATATTATTAAAAATTATCAATCAAGAACGATGACGAGCTATGCAAGTTTTACGGAGAATTGTTCTAGTGGCAATTCAAATTGTGATATAAATAAATGTAAAGAAAGCCCAATTAATGTTCTTAATAATAATAATAAAATAATTAAGTATTAATACAAAAACAACAAACTATAACAAGAAATTAGTAATAAGTAATTAAAATAAAAAAGCAACACAAAGATAATTAAATCAGTGCAAATAATCGCTATTAGCTTTTAGAATAAAACAAAGTGAGCATAAAAACGGAAGTCAAAATTAACACTGTGAACTTACTGTTGACGATTCGGAAACTGTTGGAGGAGATGTCGATCTAGTGAATAACTTTACCGGTTGTGTTTGAACAACCTCTTCTTCGGCCTTATATAATATGAAGAAATAAATTACAAATTGTTTATAATGTCATTAGGTGATATATGTAAGTGTGAGGTAACATAAAAATTATTAATTAAAACACTAATTTACTTCTTTATAATCGAGCGAATATTGCTTAACACTCATCAGAACCAAGTCATCATTCGGTACTTGTCGGATAGATCTTGTTGTCTTGACTTCGGATTTCTTTGTCCATCGATTGGTAGGCGGAGCAGGTCGCGCTAATTAATGATATCATCAATTTTTAAAAGATTTCGATAATGTTGTGTAAAGCATTAATGCACAATAAGTAAAAGAATCGAATTAAATTAAAACAAATCAAACATCAGAAAGAGATAACACGACCTGTCTCATAAAACTTAGATTCCGGGAAAGAAAAAGACAAGATGTAACATTCCGTTTTGATTTACATAATATCATTTTGTACGTCAATTTTCTAGAAATATTTAATTGGTCTAGTCTGAATACATTTACTCTTTTCAAAATCGAAGATAGAGAGGTTTTATAGGCCCTCTTTCCTATCAGTTCTTCTCATAATTTAAACTTTGATATCACTTAAAACTTCGGGATCACTTAAACTACAATATCTAAAAAATTGTCAAAAACACAGTAACTGTCAACGGCGAGGCATACCACTTTCAGTAAGATATAAAGTCGACAGCAGCAGATTCAGGATTTGATCATTTGGGTGACGGGGGTGTTCACAAATTTAATATTTGCTACCAGTAGAAACATTGCTTTTGAATCAGTTTATTCATTAGAGTCTTTTAGAAATCTTGAAGTTTTGGTCTTAAAGCCTCCTTATTAGTTAGTTAATGGTCAGTATGTGATTCTTCTATCTACATAACTTATTTATATTCTCTGTCAAGTCTTTTGTGTGTGCTGCACTTTATCTATATTGCTGGTATGTATAAAATTATCTGTTTACCAACCTACTTTGTATAGTTCTTCCATCTACATACTCGCTTTATATTCTCTCACTGTACCAACACATTTTTTAAAATGCTTCCAATAAATCTTATTTGAGGAAAAGTAGGTATTTAGTGAATATCCTGAATATTAGGACACCTCGCCACTTGTAGCTATTTGTTCATTTGTCCTTTATATTTAAAATACAGGGTGCCCAATTGAAAACCAAAGGATTTTATGAAACCAAGATGTATTTAATTAAACATTTCATAAAGACAAACAATTAAATTTACATAAATAAGCTTGCTGTTCAGATGTGTTCACAATGTATTCCGTCATTGTTGCAACACTATCGAAGACGTGAAAAAAATCCTTTTTGTGTGAGGAATATTTTAAATTGTTTGAATGTGTAAATGTTGATGTTGTATGTTGATTTAAGTATGCTGAACTTAGAATGGTGATTCTCCTACCCAGATGGAAATTGATATTTTTTAATTTGAAGTGATTGACTATTCGAACATAATGAAAATAATCATTTGATAAGTTTATATTTTTTAAATTAACAAATAAAATTAAGTTTAATATTTTTTAATAAAATTTAAATTAAAATATTTGCAATAATTTGATAACATTTTTATTATTTTGGGTTTTTATTAAGAAATAGTTTAAATTATTATTTTTAATTAATATTTTTAGAAATTAAATATTTTAAAAAGATTTAGAAAACTTTTTCGAATAATCATGATTAAAAATAGAAATAATAAAATCAATTAGAAGGATGTCAAACGGTGAAAGATCTTCTGAAAGTTTTAATAACTCTAAATGTGATAGTAATGAAAATTCAAATGAGAATTGTCTCAATGTCCTTAATAGTTTTATATGCGTAAATACAAATTTGTTTGAATTTATCACGTGTTTAATTAAATACACTTTGGTTTCATAAAATCCTTTGGTTTTCTATTGGGCACTCTTTAGAAGAAAGATTTGATTCTACACTATTGAAAGTCAATAGTAAGAGCATACGATCAGTTATTAGTTAGCCTGGATACCCTATTACATAAGCGCATTTACGAAAAGATAAAATTATAAATCAGAAAACTGTAACTTTTAAGATTATTTGGATATAATATTGCAGTACCTATAAACTTGTATATTTCAGATTTCGTTTTGTATTTTACTTTTTCAATGATTCTCCTTTCATTCAAATAAAAGGAAGTGTCATGACAAGATTATAAGGAGTAACTTAAAATTTGCACTTCACCAAAATAATTGATTATTTTTTTAAATTAAAAAGTTTTAAAAAATCAAAACAAAAAGTTTTAAAATTAAAAATGATCTTTAAATGAAAAGAAGCAAAAAATAAATGCTTACATTAAAATAAAAAATGTTTACATTCATAACAATTGATATATTTCAATAAAAGTTTTGAAATAAGAATTTTAAAATAAATAATAAACGGACTAAGATTTATAATATTTTTAAGAAATTATTTTTTAAAATAAAAGGCTTGTAGTAAATTAAAATTTAATAGTTTTATGATAAAATTTTATAAAAATTTTTTATTTAAATTTAAAAAATAAATTTTAAAATTATAAGTTAAATTTTACAAATTAAATCGAAAGAAAAATATAATAGATGGATTTTGGGAAATTGATTGAATTAACACGAAATTTGTTTATATATGTGTATTATTGTCATTAATAAAGTTTTGCAATATATATTAATTCTGAAATTTCGGATAATGAAAATGGTATAAATACTACTAACAAAGATAAAACTGAAATCGTTAAACCATCCTAAACATTTTGGCTTTCAAATAAAAATATTCTTTTACAATCGATTTCAAATTGGTCCAGTTATAATATATGCCGGAGAAATAAATAAGACCTATAAGCCTTTGTTTGTGGTTATAAAAACATTTTTCTGTGTGCATTGAATATTTCCATTAGATGAAAAAAGTCAATTTGTAAAGAATGGACATATTAAGTTAAAATTTTTTTCAATCAAATCTAAATTTAAGTATTTTGATTTGCGTTTAAATGAAAATCGTAAAAAAAACAATGTGGAATGTGCGGAAACAATATAATGAACAACAAATGTTAAAGACACAAAAAAACGTAAACTGTTGAAACAACTATTTCAGCTTTGTTAGATATGGTGGACACATCATTCGCTTAAAGACAAAAATCCATCACACACTTTATTAAGAACATTTAAACAAGTCTCATTTGAATTTTTATTGCAATTACATTTAGAGTCATTACAACTCTCAAGTCTTTCAATCGTTTGCTATCGTTCTAATTGGTTTTCTTATTTCTGTTTTTAATCATGATTATTCGAACAATTTTTCTAAGTCATTTTTTTTAAATATTTAACCTTTAAAAAATATTAATTAAAAAATAATAATTTTTATCATTTCTCAATAAATCCCAAAATAATAAAAATGTTATCAAATTATTAAAAATGCATTTAATTTAAATTTTACTAAGAATTATTAAACTTAATTTTAATTGTGAAATGAAAAATATGAACTTATCAAAATGATTGTTTTAATTATGTTCGAATAGTCAATCCTTTAGATTTAATAAAAAAATACCAATTCCCATCTGGGTGGGAGAATCACAATTCTAAGTTCAACATACTCAAATCAACATACAGCATCACTACATTTACACATTCAAACAATTTAAAATATTCCTCACACACTTATTCGAATTTTATTTTATCCAAATTACAAATAATATCAGTTCAAATGTCGCAATTTCTATCTGAATATTTAACCCTTTCGCAGCGGCTTTCCGTTTTAAGTTATAGATAATTTTTGTTAAATATATAATGTTTATTCCGGTCTGAAATTTATTATTTAAAAGTTTTTTTTGGAAATTTATTCAGG
>MQRK01249722.1:23873-34903 GCA_001938485.1 Girardia tigrina
TGTCATGAAATTGATGAAATGCATAAAACATTGAAAACCCTTTGTCCGGGATTGGTCAATCGAAAAAGTCCCATCCTTCTTCATGATAACGCTAGACCTCATATTTCAAAAGTGACTCTCTTCAAAGGCTTAATGAGTTGGGCTATGAAACCCTGCTTCATCCACCATATTCACCAGACATCTCTCAAACGGACATCTACTTTTTCAGGCATTTGTACAACTTCCTACGTGAAAAAATTTTCAAAAACCAAAATGATGCTCAAAATGCCTTCCAAGAATTCGTCGCTTCGAGAACCGATGCATTTTATGCTGATGGAATAAAACAACTTGTTTCTCGTTGGCAAAAATGTATTGATGCCAACGGTTCATAGTTTGATTAATAAACTTTTGTTTCTTTGAATTTGGACGTCTTTGAAGTTTGTGTCCCAAAACCGCCATTATTTTTCGACCAACCTAATATATGGAATTGATAATTTCGTATTTAAAATAAAATTTAATCAGCATAATTTATTCTTATATTTTAAGCTAACCGAACATGTCAAGCGTAAAACTAATTTTAATGTAATTTTTAACGTAAAACTAAAAATTTAATGGAAATAATACATGGAAGTTATAGAGATAGCAATTCGTAAATATGACAGTAATTCATGAGGTGAAGGAATTATTCATTTTAGTTCCATTGGTGCTAAAGGATCAGCTGTAAATATTTTTATGAAGCTTTCGGATGAAAAAAAGACAGAAGATTTTCGAGCTTTAGGTGTTGCTTATGACGAGAGATCTCGCGAAGAGTACCGTAAATTGAAGGCACAACACTAACAGATTTCGATACAATCGTAAAATACGGTGTTGAAGTTTTGAGATTTGCAAAGAAAGGTTTGAATCCAGAAAATACAGCGTCCAGAACACAATGCTAATGTCTATAAAATCTGCAAAAATCTGAAAACCAATGTGATCAAAAAGACGAAAAAGGATAACCTTAAAATTACTCCCTCTCTAACAAATTTTATTTTTCTTAAATGGGGTACAAAAGGAAATGAAAAGATTTTGACAGGAGGGAAAAATAAGAAGGAATCCTTAGTTCCAGCGGATTTTCAAAAGGATTAAATGTTAATTCTGTAGTCAATTTAATATTAAGGTAAATGATTCTGCACCGAAAGAATATTTAACCGGGTGTCTGATTCCGCAATCAAGTTTTATGGCCCTAACGAGGGCCATTTATCGTTCTCGAATGATCACGGCATGAACACTGATTCAATTTAATTTTCTCACACGTTTAAATTGGTCTTCTTTTGTATCATTTTCTTTTATAGAATATAAATTCCCATTTTTGATTTTGATTTCCCGAGAAGCCAGAAAAGAGAAGATTCTAAAAATTCTTTATTATTATTTATTTTCATAAATGGAATTTCCACTTGACAACTATTTTTCATTCAATTAAAACAACAAATTATTATTAGCATTATTAACAAAAATTCCAGTCTTTCCTCTGATAAGCAACACAGATTCCATCCAAGGTCATCGCAACAAAGGATTGTTAATATACACGTTAAATATTAATTTTGCTTATTTATTGTTGAATTACTCATTTTATTTATAGCTAAAAATTTACTAACACATAAAAATTAATAAATTTAATTAACGTCAGATATGCCTCAGATTACCTCCAATGAATACCATTCATGAATTTAAAGAATTTTAAGTAATATCAAAGAAAATGTTAATAAAAGAAATGATAATAATTCTTTGATTAAAACAAGAGTCTTCAAAGGAACAACATCTCACCTGCATCGCTTCTTGTTTCTTCTGTAACCGCCCAATTTCATCGAGTTTCCTGGCGGCTTTAATCGAGTAATGATCGGTGTTGACATGACCATCTAGAGGCTCGTGACAGCTGTCACTCATGACACAGTGCGAGTGTGGATGCACATGTGAGTGATGGTTATCTTGGGTCCCACAAATCAGAACTGGGCAGTTTTCAATATCATCCTGACAGATGCGGCTGATATTACCCAGACTCTCTATGCGTCGTGCTAGCTGTGTTATCTACAGATATTGATTGTCTTATTTTTATGTATTGTACCAGACACAGAAAAATCTTAAAAAGAAAGAATGAGTAAAGATTGAGAGATGTGTTAGAGACAGAAAGATAGACTTTGCAGAAAAGTTCACTTTCAAAATAATCTTTTCTAGTGAATGATTTTCTAATGTCTTCTCTTGTGACAATCTTTCCAACAAGGTGTTGGACAATATTACAGAGAGGAATTGACCGATTGTCTCACTATGCTAAGGCAAACACTCAATAACCACGATATGGTCTTAATATCAACATTAACTTCAGTTTTAACTTTGGTTTTTCGGTTTTTAAATGTTGTGCAGTTTGTTCCGTGTAGTGTCTATATTTAACAATTTATGATAACATTTTTTACTTGAGTTTGTGTTCCTAATCTTAGGTAAACTAAAGTGATGAAAGAAATGATTATATAATATTACATGCTTTCACAATCTTCCTATTTCAATTTATTAAGCTATCTCATAGATTTACACCTCGTTACCCATTAGACACAGTTTGTTGAGAAGAGAGACCCTGAAGAAAGATTCACTAAAGAAAAAGATATTATAGAAAGAAAGATACTAAAGAACAGCAAGAATAATAGATAGAAAAGCACCTGTTTCCCGATATCGGTGGTAACAGGAGACTGTACCGAGTGATGTGGGCTGGAAACACTTGTTAGAGCTCGTGCCTGTTGTTTGGAGAACAATGAGCTCATATGTGAGTCATGTTGTGTGTCCAGAGAAGGAGTTTCATGTTTGGTAAGAATTACTGACGGTTGTGGTCGATATTTGACCGTTTCAAGCAACTCCTCACAGTATCTGGAAAGATGTTTTTCAAAAATTAATCGTAATCAATATTTTATTATTTATTTAAAATTTCAATACTTTTTATTTTTAGGCTATTTAAAATTTGGTACATTAGGAAATTTTAGTGAGGTTAGTTATTTATCGAGTTTTCTTAGACGCGGTAATTCTTGCACTTAGATCAAAAGTATACGTAATGTATTTAATATTTAATAAGTCATCTTGGCATTAGAAAAAAATAATATGGATTTTCAATTCTTACGAAAATAGATGGAAAAGACAAAATTTTGATTTGAAATATATAATGATATCCTCGGATATTCAGTGGATGCTCTGAGCTAGAGTCGATGTGTAGAGCATATTTATCATATATAGAGTATGAGGGGTTAATTAACAACCTCTCACTTAGAGAGTTATCAAGCAGCTGGTGCATCTGCAGCGACTGTGTTATTTGGATTTGTTGTCGCCGCCTTTGACACAAATGAGTTATTTTCGCCGTTGTTGTGTTTTCTCCAAGTCGTGGCAGAATATTTGAGGTTGGAGATTATACACATTTTTATAATTTTTTTTCGTGAAATCAGAGAAATTGTATTTACCGAGAAGGGTGTCATTGTCATGGGGTCAAGACCCTAAACAACCCCACAACAATGGCACCCAATATTACAGTCCAACTTTTATGAGCAACATTAACTTCAGTTTTTAGATTTTGTATATTATAAAATCCAATATTCATATTTATAAAATAGTTTAGAATACGCAACTCAAAAAAACTAATTATAATTGTGATAAAAAATTATTTGTTTATTCGAATCACATTTTTTTGGAGAAAATTTAAATTTAAATAAATTTTTTTGTTCGAAATTCAACTCCAGAATTATCCGTTGACACCCTTATAAAAATGGTGTTAGAAAAAAGAATCAGATCGTGTCGTACGAGCACTTAATATCTATCAGATACAGAATATTTGATCCTGGGATATATACCTGAAGATCAACTCGGTCATTAGACAGGGTGTATTGACACTCTGCGTCTATATCCATAGTACAGTCAATGCACTATATTATCTGTTCACCGATGCACTTAAGGACCGAGTTGTGCCTGTATTTCTTAGAACATTCACTAAATGGACATTCCGTTAGAACATGAGCTAGGGTTTCTTTATTACGTCGGCACCTATGACACTGCCCGCTGTTTTGGAAGCTCGATTCAATCCCATCAATCGGCGCCTAAATCGATCATCGTTTAAGTCGTATCAGTGGGTCATTGAGTACCACCAACCATCATCGACAGAGGTAGTGGTCACCTCTATAAAGACTGAGCCCACGGTGGGTGTCACCGTTATAGGTCCCATTTTCAAGTACCCGTGTCTGTTTTCTTTTATTATTTATAGATGCAGGTACACTTCAGTTATATAGTTAAAATTTTGGTGTTATGACCTCAACTTCTGAATTCGATCCTAATATAGTTCATGTAAGATCGGAAGTTTGTTCAGTAGTAAATCAATCACTCCAACTGGTTTATGTTTCAATTTAGTTAACTAATATAAATGTAATGGGTGTGACGCCACATTCATCAGAGAGACTTGTCGTCATCTCTGTAAACGGATCCAGGAACATAATCGAAAGGGAAAGTGATAATAATTTTGTTCAACATAGAACGAAGAAATAGTAAAGTTGATTTAAAATATTTTTAAGATTTTGTGTTCACAGTCCGATGCATTGATGAGCAAATCCTGTAATCCTAAAATCAATATCCAAACACTCTTCTCTTCGGCTTTATTGAAAGTATTTTTATGATGTAGAAATTATATTAGGTTGGGGAAAAAGAAATCCATTATTTTGGCGTGAAATTCAAAACTTTATTTAACATGTTTCGTATTGTCCTCTTGGAGTCGAATATGCACCGTTTGGTTGTATAATTAGTTGCCATTTTGAAGGTAGCTTCATAATGCCTCTCTCGTAGAAGTCTTGATCCTTATTAGCGAAAACCTGTAGTAATCGATTTTCACAATCTTCTATTGATCCCAATTTCTTATCACTCAGGAAATTTTGCAATGCGAGAAAAAGGTGGTAATCACTTGGTGCCAGGTTCGGACTATATGGTGGATGCATTAAAACTTCCCAACCAAGCTCCCTGAGTTTCTGGCGAGTCACTACAGACGTATGTGGTCTGGCGTTGTTGTGATGAAACACAACACCTCGTCTGTTGGCCAATTCTGGTCGTTTCTCATCAATTGCTATCTTCAAACGGTCCAGTTGTTGACAGTACAGATCTGAATTTAGTGTTTGGCCATACGGAAGCAACTCATAATAAATGATTCCTTTCCAGTCCCACCAAATACACAGAAGAACCTTCCTGGCCGTTAGTCCTGGTTTGGCGACCGTTTGAGGTGTTTCACTGTGCTTTGACCACGATCTTTTTCGTACAATATTGACGTATGTGACCCATCCGTATGTAACCATCCGTTTAAGAAATGGGTCGATTTCATTTCGTTTGGCCAAGGCTTCGCAGATGGAAATTCAATCCCTCATGTTTCTCGGTGTTAATTGGTGTGGAACCCAAACATCAAGTTTCTTTTTGAATTCTGCTTTGGCCAAATGGTTTAAAACCGTTTTGTGGTCGATCTTCAGCTCCTGCGCGATGCTACGACTACTAACATGCCGGTCAACTTCGATCATTGCCGAGATTTTATCGACATTTTCAACGATAGACCTCCCTGTCCGAGGTGCATCTTTAACATCAAAAATGTCTCCACGAAATCGACGAAACCAAAATTGTGTGTAATTAGCTGTTACAGTATTGGCACCTTAAACACCATTCACAATAACAGCCGCCTGGCTTGCATTTTCGGCTTTATCGAATAAAAACTGTGAAATGTACCGAATTTTTTCTTTGTTGACTTCCATTTTTAACAACCTGTAACTCAGAACTGAATAAAAAAAGCAAAACATTTTTTTGTGAAATTACTGTGAAATGTTACCTTGACAGAGAGCATAAATTTGAAATTGTTTGATCGATAAATAATGAATTAAAATAATTGATTACTTTTCCCCAACCTAATATATAATGATTACATAATCATTGCTTTGATATATAGGAACGAATAGATCATTGTTAGTTTAGTATGAGGATGCCGCTTGATCTGTCGAAATTAATAACAGTAACTTATGATTAACTTTTTTTGAGTTTCAAAACAATCTAACATCATTTTTAAATATTTATACGAAAACAATAAATTAAAAAATAGTAGGTTGGTTATTCTTGTTCCTCCGCAGCTTATTCCAACATCGTCTATTGCTTCCAACCTACGATTTGCTGATGACATAGACCTAATCGGCAAAGATGAGGCAGAGATTCAGGAACTCACGAACAGATTACACAAAGCGTCAAACAATTTCGGAATGGAAATCAACAGACAAAAAAGCAAAGTAATAGTTTCAGGAAACCATAACAACGAGGTTAAACTGGAGATTTTCATTGAAGGGGAGAAGCTGGATCAAGTTAAGAGTTTCAAATATTTAGGCTCTACTATCACAGAGAATGGGGGAAGCGAAGAAGAAATCAGAAGCCGGATTGGTACATCAACAAGCGCAATGATTAAACTTAGCACAGTTTTTAACCTCAAGGAAATCCATCTCAAGAGCAGATTGAAGATCACTAAGGCTATTGTCTGGGCAACATCCTCTATGGATGCAAGAGTTGGACAATAAATCAGAAGAGTATGGATAGACTTAATGCGTTTGAAATGAAGTGCTACAGGAGAATGCTGAAGATCACGTGGAAAGAAAAGAAGACAAGTGACAGAAATACTAGGTGAAAGACCGGAATCAATAGAAGAGATCATCAAGAGAAGGAAGCTGAAATTCTGCGGACATCAAATGAGAAAACAAGTACTAGCAAAGGTTATGATTGAGGGAAGATTGAAAGGAGAAAGATGATTTAAAAGAATGGAGTGGACTGAGTATGGAATGTCTGAGAAAAGAAGCTACAAATAGAAAGATGTGACGAAGGCTTGTTTATAATTGGATGCACCCACGGCCCAACGGCTAAGGTCAAAAGAAGAAGAAGAATAAATTAAATTAATGTTAAAAAATAAAATTAATTAAAAATAGATATAATAACTTGTTGCTCTCATTGAACCCGTATTTGTGTGCCTCTAAGTCGTATTCATCGACCTCGTGGATTGGAACTGTTCTCTACAGAAAAATAATCGGTTGTTGTCTGATACTTACAAAAACTTCAGTAAAAACTTTAATCGATCTTTGTAAACTGTCGATGGAATCCTCACGTCTGTTTATCCCTGATTTATCCTCATACGACTGTACTCTTTCCCGTACATCGATTATTTCAATTTGATCTGTTATAATCAAAAATATTAATGAAATAAATTTAGTAAGGCTTATAAAAACTCTTCAGTATTCCATCGATAAGAGTAAACATTTTTCTTGGACATTATTTTTGAAATGATTTATTATTTTTCATAAGATTTTCGAAAAAAATATTTGATCAGTTATACTAATTGTATCTCGATTGAGTAAGTTCTATTTGAATCCCCCAATAATTGCGTAGCGACATGTACGAAAAAAATACTTCGTGTAAAAAAATTTATAGAAAGAAAACGGATAGTGAGTTACATACTGTGAGGATTTTGGGAAGTTCCTATAAATTTTGGACTTTAAAATCTAAAAAAAAGAAATTTCTATAACATTTTAAAATATATTATAATATAAGGTATTGTTGTTATGCATATTTTCTTCGTGTCATTTGGACACTTGATATCTATGAGATACAGAGTGTTCTACCGTGGGACCATTATTTGCAGGTCTACCCGTTCTTGTGACGGAACATATGCAGACACGACATCAGTTCAACAGCCTTGTTGTCTTCATTATTAACAAACTCAATTTTCAAAGTTATCTCGTATTCCTGACACAACTTCTTAATCATTGACAATCAGCGCTTTATCAAAGCCCGGAAGAGGCTTTCGTGTGTAATTTATTTCGCTCTGATAGTGCCTCAGTTATCCAAGAAACAACTGATTTGTTATCTGATTTTAATACAACATTCGTTAGTCCCCATTTAATACACAGATTTAGACCCTTTACAACTGCTTCTAGTTCTGCTACGCTTATGTCCCTAGAATCATCAGTTTTCCGTAACCACGATGCGTCTTCTATAATATTTCCTTTAACTTCCAATGCCGCCACAATGGCTATCGAACTGGCATCACACCATATGATGCCGTCTTTACAATCATCAATACTCCATATCCCTCTACAAGGATCTTCCTCCTTAACTTTTTTCAAAACAAATTTGATTTTCTCGAATAAATCGACATCTATTTTCTCATCCAATTTTCCTTCACTGAGCCTTTTTATGTAGGAGCATGATGGACGTAGCCAACCTGCAACAGGGTGGATTCCTACTAATTGGCCACACAGAGAATATAACTCGCGACGCGGTATTGATTCGGCAAATATCTCGTCCTTGAAATGATTACCTCTCATCCATCTCACCGAATTCTTATCTTTAAAGACTTTAACTCCCAACACTCGCACCTCTTTATCCATAGAGAGATTTTCTGGTTTTTTGCATTTTAGACTAAATTTCTCGCACAACATTATAATTTCATCAACTGTGATTGTAGATTCGTCAACGTAAATATCATCGATGTACGAGTCGATGTTTTCACGTGCTCTAGGATCAGAATTTGAAATCCACTTGACAATTTCAGTCATAATGGTCGGAGCGATATTTAATTAGCGTACTTTTTGCCATTAATGATGCATGATTGATAACGCCACATTTCCTTATGAACGCGAATCTACATATACGCCTTTGATAAATCAAGCATGGAAAATATCGATCATTTTCGCCGCCAGGTACGAAGTTTTTCAAAACATATATCTGCTGAGCCACTGCACACGTCTACATAATTGTTTAATTTCCTAAAAAATCGAAGATCGGTCTTATCTTGGATTTGTTCTTCTCAGTTTAAATGTTTACACTCAAATTGTGATGTTGTTAATAAAATTAATATAAATATAAATATTGATCAAAAATATGTTATCGAATATAAAAAATTATTGTTAAGTTGAAAATGATTTTTTAAATGAAATGATCAGAAGATTCCAGGTTCCGGTCCAGCGTGGTCGCCATGTGAAAAGTGGTTGCAACATAAATATCCGAATTCATGTTTTTAACACCAAAATTTATTACTATAACAACAATTTACATATTTAAACAATTTTTCTGTTAATTTAATTATCTCGCCACAAATTAATCCATTAAATTCTTTTCGATTCATTTTTTAAAATCCTGCAAATTTATTAAATACATTTCACATTAAAACTAAAAATTTATTTAAAATTGTTTCATAACTTCTATTAAAATTTATAAATTGTTATGACTGTAAAAATATTTTTATTTATAAATAAATAAATATTTAATGATTTTCTGATCATTTTTAATTTTAAGATATTTAATAGATACATTAAAAAGATATTTTTTGTTTTTAAATCGATATTTAATTTTTTTATGATTTTCTTTTATTATATCATTTTTAATTTTTTAAAATATTTAAAAAGCACATTAAAAACATATTTTATTTTTAAATACGTATTTGATTTTTTAATATTGTTTTGTTATATCATTTTCAATTTTAAAATATTTAATATTAATATATTAACATTAAAATATTTTACCTTTTAAATAAAAAAATAATAAATTATTCTGGCGAGATGCAAATTTAAATTAACCCCTCATAATCGATTAATTAGATTTTATTAGAAGTGGAATAAATTATTTTATGTGTCATATAAATTTTATTTTAAAAAGTAATAAAAGCTCGATTGAAAAAATTTCAAAAAGAAAGATCTATTGGTAAAATTTAAAGTATAATAAAATTTATGAGGCGAAACGGAAATTTTAATTAACGAAAATTCGTTTGAAAATCTCTAGTTGTGATATTGATCAAGATTTTGGTGCTTGAGTTAAGAATTAATTTTTTTCCAAGTTTTGAAGAAATAAAAATGCATTAATGAAATAAAAGCGTCATTAAATCGAATGTTTTCGGACTGTGGTGTTAAGATAGACCTCAATCAAACATGCAGCAAGTACTACTGATCATAACATCGCTTCTTTCCAATTAAAAACATTTTTTGAAAATTAAAAAATTAATAATACTATTGGGTTGTTGCAGAAGTTCCCGCCGTTTTATAAACATTTATTTTCAAAGAAATCCAAGAATTTTAACAACCAAAATAATGACTCAGTTAATTATATATTTAATGAAATCATATAATTTTAACAGCAAAAATAGTAACACTTCAATCAATTATGTACGCTCCTTCATTGTTCACTACTTCTTCCCATCTTTCCGCCAGTTTGTTGGTTCCATTTCGCCAGAAATTCTTAGGCCGAGTCTCGAAGAAGTTGTTGAGCCAATTCTCAAGATGATCCTGATTTTCGAAGCTAAGACCCCTCATTTCATTTAAAAGGCAGCGGAAGAGATGGTAATCCGTCGGGGTGAGGTCTGGGGAATAGGGAGGATGTTGAAGGACCTCCCAACCGAGCTCTTGAAGTGCCATCTTGACAGTTTTTGCGGTGTATGGTCGAGCATTTTCATGGAGGAGGATCACCTGGCCTTTTTTGTTGAATTGCCTCATTGACTCGATGCAATTGGGCTTTATAGAGATTCTTTTCTACTGTCATGTTCTTTCCAAGCATTTCCCAGTGGATTAGACCTTCCCAATCCCACCATACNNNAAATCATTGTCTTCATCGGGTGCAGGTCTTTCTTGATCCTGGGCTTAGGCTTCTCTCCAGGACTCACCCACTCTTTCCTTTGCTTCATATTCACATAGAAACACCATTTCTCGTCTCCAGTCACGATTCTGTATAAGAAACGTTGCCTGTGGCCATGGGTTCCTTGGTGTCGAGCGTTATTTTGAGCAGCAATGGAAAGCCGCTTATCCTTCTGTTTTTGGGTGAGTTCGTGCGGGACCCCAGCTCCAAGCGTTTGAGTGAAACCCATCGACTGAAGATGGCGTGAAATTGTCGCAAAATCACAATTCATCTTTTCGGCCAATTCTCTGCATGTCTGGCGGCCATCTTCCTTCAAAAGATCCCCGAGTTGGTCCTCGTCCATCTCGACTGGTCTTCCGGAACGAGGA
>MQRK01249724.1:0-20783 GCA_001938485.1 Girardia tigrina
TTCCTCACGATAAAAAGTATCTTATAGATTCATTCATGCATGCAACAAGTAAACCACATGGATACCTTTTCATAGACTTTACACAAGAATGTCCAGATAATCAACGACTTAAAACTTATGTATTTCATTCCAAATACATCACCATGTATAAACAAAAGTTATGATTACATGACTTGTTCATGAATTTTACTAAAGTACGTGTTAAAATCAAACAAAAGAAGTCTGCTGTAAAGAACAAGTCAGCTGTAAAGAAGAACAAGCATCAAACAAAGAACAAGCCAAGCCAGCGAAAGTTCATATATGAAACTATAGCCAGAGTAGTGGCTGCAAGAAAAGCCTTTAAGAAAATACCGCAGACATAAACGACAACAAGTATGTGATTATTTAAAGGTCATGATGCATATTGCTAGAAGTATTCCATATTTTGAAGCATTATTGAAAAGTGGATCGCGCAGATGGGATCTATTAGACAAGTTTCCATCATTTGTAAAGAGCGATTTCATCGCTTAGAGCGTATTGAGGGAGAACTCTCATTTTCACACTACTCCTATTCTCGAGAATTCTCGAGAAATACTAAATTTTACAAAAGTTTCTTTTATTTCATTATGTTTTTTGTCCAAATTTTTGACTGTCTTTTGGAAAAATGGTTATATCATTATATAAGAACTGATAATCTTGTTCCCGTAAATAGTTGGGATTTTGGAGGAACTTAATTAATGACACCATCAACTTATTTCTTCTCTTAGATATCTGAATCTTTAGTTCATTCAAAAGTTTTTGCTTAATAATGAATTTTCGGCTTCAAGTGTATAAATAAAAAATACAATATCCCTTCGGCTGTAAACAGATTAGTATCTTTGCGGCTCAAAGCTTCAACAGCAAATTTTGCAGGGGTCAATGTGTTAAGATTAAGCTTGACTATATGTGTGTTCTCAGGTCCCCAGAGGCTGCTTATATTTAATTCAATCAATACTTTTTTTATGGGATCAATTACCCTCAAGAACCGCTCCACCATAATCTCTGCAAACCGCTCCATCGCATGCGACAATCTAAAAGTAATGAAAATCCTTTTTTTTGTACATCTATTATATATTTTTGCAAAATTGAATTTTTTATCGGTGAACTTTTAAAAAATTTTACAATTTACCGAATTTTTTTTATTGTATCATAAACACACGTCATTAATTAGAGAATACTCTTCAACTTCATAATCCTCTTCGGCACTTAAATCTTCTATATTGTTGTTATTTTCGTGATCAATCTCTTCCGTTTCATCGTCAGAATCACTTAAGGGTACCTGATCTATTTCTCTCGATTTTTGTATTGCGTAAACAAACCAATTGTATTGCGTGATTATAACATAGCTGTGTGTCGGCCGGTAACAAACTCCAAAATTTTTGCATTACACTAGCTCCATCGCTTGTTATCATCATAATATCTTTTCAATATTCTACCCAAAATCCTTAAGTTTATCTTCAACCATTTGCAGTAATATTTCTGATGTGCAATTGTGTGTTTTGCAATTTTATTTTCTTTATTTTATTGCTAGTATCGGCTTTAATTTCCTCATAAAATTCGCTAATTAGCTTCATTATATCTCTCGGTTATTTTGATGTAAATCCCAGTTCTTTTACACTGCTTCGTATAAATTAACTTTTAGATATTTGAGACACGATGAGTACATCTTTCGCGACCAGTTTAGCAACAATTTCTTTCAAACTTGGGCTCGTGCTACGAAAGAATTTATCAATGGTTGATTTCAATTCTGTATCCACCGCAGTTTTTCCTGGATTGGCTAAGGATTGGGTTTTTTACGGTCCGAATCATTGAATGTTCCAAATGTCGATGCAAACCCGTTGTTTGAGAGTTTTTGCATGATATTTGTTAAATTGATATGTCTGCGATCCTTGCCAGTTCATCCAGGGAGACATTAGTCGTGACTACGGCCGTGAGTAGCTGTAGTTGTGGCGGGAGTGCCGCGGTGAATAGCTGTCTGACGGTGTCTTCGTCTGTGATATTAATGCCTAGTCTCTGCAGGTTGGTTTGAGGCTTCACTAATCATTTTGTCGAAATTCATTTTGCCAAAAATTATTTTTTTAGTTTTTTCCATTTTAACGTGTTTTTTAATATCGTTAAAATTGTTATTTTTTTAAAGAATTTTACAAATAAAAATATAAATTTTTACATTTTTTTTCTTAATTTTGGATAAAATTTTTGAACTAAACAAGTTTATAAATCAAATAATTCAAAATAATAAAATATTAAAATTACTGTATTCTTTCATAACTTCATGACAGTTATACACGTCTTTTTTGTGTTATAAATTTTATTAAAAACAAGAAAAAATAAAACCAAAGCAACAAAAATTTATTTCAAAACATCAACAAAGTAATTACAATGTCAAATTACTAGTAATATTTTTTTAATACTGCATTTTTGAAGCGGAGGCATCATAATTACTGACGATCACAAGTAGGTTACGGTTATATAATTTATACTTCATTTTTTCTAACCGGAAATATATTTAAATTTGATCTAACTCGAGTATAATCATCAAAAACAAGTTTCTCCTCAAGCTGTAACTTATTTACTAAAGATAATAATAAGGGGTGAAATTTACCATTAATCATTCTTCTAAAAGCATTATGCTACCCCTCGACAGAATTATTTGTAATCCACAAGTTAGATATGGTTCGTTGATAACAATTCCAGAAACTGATTGGAAATGTTGGGTTGCGTCTTACGGAATTAATTTCAACAACACCAATATAATTTAATTTGAAATAGATTATCACATTTTCTAATTCAATTAGAAATATCAACTCGTTTAACTGAGTCCCATAGTTCACCTCTGCACTCCTGGAGTGCGAGCCGATAATCATAGATATTGGTGCTTGTGATCGCCGGGCCGATCGCATAGCGATCCCCAAATTAGATAAGATTCGATAGAAGAAAATACGAGAAGCGGTTCGAAAGATTTATTCATAAACAGTGCAGTCAATATTGACGCGGGCGGAGAGGTTGATAAAAGACTTTCGAGTTTTCACCATGATGGTTTTTGTTTTTAGTTTTTGTTTTTTTCGTTTATTTAATAATTTATTTAAATTAGCATAGTAAAACAAATGTTTTATTTAAATTTTAAAATTAATTGATTTTTGTAATGTGTTTTTTATTAATGTTTTTTGCGTTAAATGAATATTGTATTTTAATTTAAAATTTAAATTGTTGTGAGTCGTACACAACAGTCCACCAAAGCATCAAATGAATTCAGATGTTTAGCTTTGTAAATAACAAAGTGAGGCAACACTTGTGATGCATCTGTGTTAGCGCAAACCAACACTGTAAATAGTTTTTCCACATGTCAGAGAAATTAGGTTGGCACCCCGTGATCCACGTTTTAAGTAGCTATATGAGTCACTTTTGTCTATATTAAGACCATTCTCGTCAAGATTAGAGTTGGCTTGGCGAATTATGGAGAGAATATTCATCAGAATGATTAGAAATCATTTCAAAGAATATGACCAAAATATGGGAAGTCACATGTTGTGTACCACCACATTCACGTTTGTTTGAAGAGAAATTTATTTTTATTTATTGTCTCTATAATTGATGTTTATCGCCTTCTCTCTATTTCTATCATTATCTCTTTTACTATCTCTATCTAATTGTCCTTTGTTGCAGTGTAAATACAATTCGCTCACAGCTTGAAATGTACTGTTTAAATTTGTGTTTTTTTTGTTAATATCGGAAATGAACTTTTTTTTGATTTGTAAATAGTAATCGATATCGACAATTATACGTTTTTTTCTGTTTAATTATTTTTAATGAAAATTTAATTTGCATATATATAAATATATTTGAAAATGGTCGAAATTGATATTGAAATTTCTATTTTAATATTATTTACGAAATTAAATTAAAATTATTAAAAAACGTTATGAATCAGGCAATTAATTTTTTAGCGACGAGTTTGTTTAACTGAATGTCGATTATTGTTAAATTTGTCTGAATATATTTTTGAATCCTTAGACATTTTTTATTTGATTTTGAAATGGACTTGGAGTTTGATATTTTTGTCTGCTATTCGATATGGACAATTTATTAACGATAAAATATTTCCAAATGATAGAATTTTCGTCGCAGCGGTCAGCAGCAAGGCCGTTTTCTCGATTCTGTCAAGGCTTGGGAGTCGCGTGAAGAGTTCGCCGATTTTGTGAGTCGCGAGCCCGCCGTCCTGCTGAGAATACAACATCACAACTTTAGACCGTGCAGTTGTCAGATTTGTGACTTTCTCTTTGTCAACATAGTAGCCCAGTGCTTTTGGAATCCACGAATGAAATCTTTTCCAGAACCGTTTTTTTTCATCCCATGGTGTTCGACGATTGCTTTCGATATAGTACTCCAGTACCATGCTTTCTATCCAATGGTCATCCACACTGGGATTTGGTCATTAATCTTTCTTCATCTGTTTTTCTGCCTTTAGGATTAGGATGTTTGTGATTGATCTGACAGTCATTCTGGGAATATGAAATTGCTGTGCTGCTGCTGATATAGATAATCCATCATGTACTGCATTACCACATTTGTCATTCTTTGAGTAAACAGATACTGTTTTAAGCACGTACTTGCACACCATAATCTCAACAAAAATTTTTATGACAATTTAAAAATTCCGAATTAAATGATAAATAATGCATTTAATAAAGAAATGGGATTAATTTCGGAATTAAGTTTAGAATTATTTAAAAAGAGTAAAAATGAGTCAAATTTTAAACTAGAAAATGCATTTACTTTTATTTTTTGTTTTATCGATGAAAAAAAATTAAATATAAAGTTACCCGAATTTTTAGCTTACTATAAAAGCACTATCATTATGAAAACTGTTAAAAAGCGTGGAAAATTTTTGGCGATAATTAAAATTTATAATAATTAAAATCTTTCTTTTTTTACATTTCCTTTTTAATTAGTTTCTCTTTTTTTTAATTTTTGGCGAAATTGCGTTTTTTTGCAATTTCGATTAGTCAACATGCATCGAAATTATTTCTATATTCGAATATTTTGAAAATCTTCACAATTTAGTAGCGATTTTTTAGTGTTAAAATTTTCTTTTTCTCGAAATTGCGGTTTTTTTCGATGTTGCGGGGTGGTGGTAGCTCATGTTTGACACCGTTGGCCTGTGGTCGTGATATTCGTCCGAGCATCGTGATCGGATGCTCGTTATTTCGGTCGGGCCGAACGAATTCTGTGACAAGATGGAGGTAAGACCTGTTGTCATTATAGTCGTCGATAATCGAGGTGCAGACTAACTACTGGCTCCGACGTGTCGTGATCCTTTTTTTGCAAATGCGTTTGATCGGGTATAGCCCAGTCGAGTGCCCACTATCGGGATTGAGAAGTGACAAATTCATATTAACATTGCAGAGAAAACGAAGAAGTGATGTCGTATTATTTATTTCCGCCATTCCAAAAAATTCATGCATACCATTTTTTCGTAGTATCTCGAATTGTGTTTATTACTTCATTAAAACATCATATATTTACATACTCGTAATTAAATATAATTCAATCTTTCTTAATTAATTTTTTTCTTATGTAGCTCTCCTATTATCGGTTCATTTTTCATTTTGAGCCCGCAAAGTAAGTAAATAACAGATTAAATTAAATAATGACACAATAAAAATTTATTACTTCAGTCGTTGGTTGCTTTTCAATAAGTGTCTTTATCACACAGGCCGCAACCAAATAGTCGAAAATTTTTTCAGTGAACAACACTGACTGCTCATCTTCCAACTTCTGATCTCCCATATGAGCTTCTCAATGAAATATTAAAACCGGTATGATTTGGGATTGTTATTTCAAGATTTAAAGATGCATTATCATGAATAAGATAAGTTTAAATAAGATAGTTTGAGGCAATCTAATTATTAGTTTAGAAATAAAGTCTTGATAAACTACCCTCTTGATTGATCCCTCCCCAATCACTTTTAAATATATTGGTCCTGTCCTCGAAATGGCCATAGCAAGTGTCTGGTTTCGGCCTCTATTTGTTGGAACTGTCGCATGTAATCTGGTTCCATTTTGGATCTTCCAGTGGTCTTTCGGGTCCATAGATTGAGCCCCATCATCGTATATACATTATGTCGAAGACCACATTTCATCCAACATTCTGAGGACATATTGTGATCGTAACTCTTTAACCCGATCACAATTTCGATTCTCCACAACGACCCGCACCTTCTTTACTGAACAAAAATCTGGCAATGGTTGAGGTGGAGCATGAGACTCCAACACTCTTAAAAAGTTTTTGATTTCCTTTAAAGTGGCCTCTGTGTATTCTTCTATGTAATCTAATATTTTAATTGCCGAAAAATAAAAAAATGAATCATACTTATACACGATATAAAAAATAACAGACTGATAAAAAAATAAATTGTCACAGACTCATAAACATCCACCACCAACACAACAAAAAAATATTCAACAATCTGACAACCGATAATTAAGAGAAGACGATGACTTGAGAGGTATTACAACATATATTTATTATAAATATATTTATTATAAATATATATATATATATATATATATATATATATATATATATTTGTTCTAATTTTAATTTTTTAAGTCTCTAATTAAATTAAGTTAGACTTTTAGTGAGAAATTATAGTAAAAATTAATAGGAATTAATTTACGATAGTTTGAAATTCATAAGTTTAAAAAAAATCGATTGAGATTTTAATGAGAAATTAAGGGACACTGCATAAGTAGTAGGACACTACACTCACCATCGAAGTATTACTCGTACTCTCCATAATACTGAAATACGTTCGAATTGCTTCCACTATTTAATGATATCCTCAGATTCTTCTATTTACAATGTGATTTCCTGAGGTAGTTTAGCTAATTATGCAGCATTTTCTAAATTTTATCAAAAATATAAGAAATTGGTAATTTATCCTTATCATTTTTTTCATTGAGTGATGGAATTTCATAAACGATATCATTAACAATACCCCAACTGTTGTTTTTTTTATAACTTGTACTGATTAAAATACGTTTCTACAGAACTGAGAATATCTCTCCACATTTTTCTTTAAATTAGAGTATTCAAACAAATAAAATAAAAACACGAATATTATTTTAAACCTGAATTAGCATTATAAATTTCGATTGTCGTCTTATACTACAGTAGTTCAAATTTTTGTCATCTGCTCGTATCTTTTAAAGTATTCGTATGCTTTAGACAACTGTTTTTATAGCATGAAAAATATGCCACTTTCCTTCCAGGTTTTTAATAGTAAGAAAACGATTTCCATAATCGGCTATCAAGAGTTCACCACAAACATCTTCTTTGTTTATTTTAATCATTGCGGACAACAGAGTTTCTCCATTACTCCATAAACGAGGAATATATTCATTCACATTTTGTTCAAATATTTTCAGTTCATCTTTAACACATTTGTCAAGATTTTTTGTATCCATTGTTTATTGGTTCCTTTCGCCAACTTCGACACTTCCGTGGCGTACTCGTCATTGGTGTTGAAATCTGAATATTTGATAATCTGTAACTTACGATAAGCCTCTCGCGGTCGTAAACCAAACATAGCGTTCAATACTCGAAAAACTTTATCGATATTTGCTTGTTGCTTAAACCGACATCTCCATGTATATATTAAGGGCTGATCCACTCAACAAAAACTAAAACAACATAGACGCATTCTTTGAGTGCTGCATCGACGTCAACAATACCAATTGCTTCTTCCATAACTCCAAGGATTTATCAACATTGAATTTCTCAAGATAATCGAGAATCAATTTCACATATGACATCCTGGATAGTTTGTTGTAGAGAGAAAAGTGCAACGAAACAAATGGCTAAAATGTATTGATTAACACACATTTCTCCAGAACTGAGAATATCTCTTCACGTTTTTCTTTTAATCAGAATATTCAAACAAATTAAATAAAAACACTAATATTATTTAAACCTGAATTAACATTATACTTTCGATTGTCGTCTCATACTACAGTAGTTCAAATTCTTTATCATCTGCTCATGTCTTTTAAAGTATTCTTATGCTTTAGACATCGTTTCCTTGAGATAAAATATTCACCAAAAGACTATAGGTGTCGTTACATAACGAGCAAAATCGGGTTTTTTATCCTCCCCCATTTGTAACACATAAAAAGTCTTCAATCACCACTCCCCCTACCGTAACGCTTAACACGAATTTTTATTCAAATTTTTTTTAAAATTTAGTAAATATAAAATTATTCTTTATATGGATTCTTTCTCATGAATTCTTCTTCATCAAACAAATTTTCACTGTTTGATCAACTTCTTCGTTGTTAATCCATTCGCAAGTTTCAATACTCTATTCCTCAACAGTAACCATAGTTTTTCCAGGTCATGGTCGGGGGGGGGCATAATGCAATCTTATCTTTACTCCCATCGATATCAAGGATACTATAATTATGATTATTTTTCAGTGTCATTGAACATTGGCTGAGTAATTGATTGATACATTCAGTTGACTTTTGTCCTTTATTTGTTTCAGGTTTATTAATTTCCCTCATTATGTAATAGAAAATTTCGTTATGTGATAAGAACAATTTCCTTTTCCGGATATGAATAATCTAATTTTTACCAATCTTAAAGAATTTTCAATCCGATTATTCGTGAGCACAACTTTGATATCGACCGGAGTCTTATCGGTCGGTTCCGATCCGAAATGAGATCTTTTATTTTCACGAATATTTTTAATTTCTCGATTACAATTTCAATTCCGCCAAACATTTTACACATTTACAATCACGTACCCTTATTTTGTAGAAATTTCCCAATCACTGCACATAAACATTAATCAATTTAATAAATACACATAAATTGTTATAACAAATATTTTTTTAATTATATAAAATACAAATACAAAATACATTATATAAAATACAAACAAAGTTTCCGTGATGGAAACTATAGATTCACAAATCGTAACGAATAGAATCCAAGTTTCATTTTTCGTATTATTACTCGACGCTTTTTCACATTTTTCTTCAATTTATACTTGACGAATTTTTATTTTTTTGGGTTTTTTTTTACTTCATCATTTCTTTTTCAACAATTTTTCTATTCTTAAAGATCTACGTACTGTAAATTTACTGTATCTGTTGTACTATATCTGTCGATGTTATTTAAGAAGAACTTGAAAAGCAAATAATATGTTGCAGGTTTTACAAATTCTAATGTTTAATTCTACCTTTTGATTTGGACAGTAAGTATAAATTGGAATATTATGCAGACTTTGAAAAAGTGAAGTAAATAAGTGAAGTATATTTTCTTTTTCATCTGTCGCAGCATCAACAATTGGTTTATATGATAAATGTATTGGTAAATGTATAAATTGATTCGAAAAAAATGTAAATGAGACCATCGAATTGCATTACAACAATGATAATCTGTGCATTTATATGGTTATTATTAGTTAGGTCGATTGAAGTAATCAGAGAAAGAGAGTGAAAATGGTATCATGTCTTTTATTATTATTGCTCATTTGGAAACTTGAACCGACAAGAAGCGAACTTACATGATCGATGGATGATGCGAGAGCGTGCGCAGCGTGACTGCAGCACCATAGTGCGAGTGGGAGATTTTCGGGTCAAAGGGAATAATTTAATTTTAATTTACTCGATTTGAAGTTTATTTCTCCAATTTTATCAAACGACGGCGAATCGGCGTTCTGGTGGGAAAAAACATCAAATTCAAATTTTTGGGATTGAGATTGAAATTCGATTCAATTTTAACTTTTCCTCGTAATTGTTCTATTGGTATTGTTCAATTGGTATTCGTTTCGAATAAAATCGTTTTTCCGCCACAAAAACACCGAAATCTCGAAAATCAAAACAAACATTTGTGCCAGAAAAATTTATTTAATTCGATAAAACAAAAAAAATTAACAATTAAAAATTCGATTAGACAAAAAATAAAAAAATACAATAATTCTAATTATTTACAATTTTTCTTTCTTTATCCTTTTTACTTTTCTTTTTCAATTTTTTATCTAAATATCTTCAATTAAACTTTTATTTGCAAAATAATCGATGTAAATATCGTGATTATCCGTATCCGATCATTCTCTATCGTCCTCGATCTATATCGAGCTGCTGCGTTCTCCAGTTCCGTCCAGTTCTTGTTGGTTTGACAGCGGCATTCGCTGAAATTGGCATGCCGGTGAGCAGATTGGTAATCGAAGTAAAAACTTTAGCGTCGGCGGATGGCACTCGAGGAATGTAGCATAGGCTGCCATCAAGCACAATTGTGTTCATACATCGTGGTCTGATGGTGCAAATACACCTGGTCAAAGGATTCATGAACAATTGTCCCATGATGGACAAAATCGAAATCAATTTCGTGTCGAAATATATCAAGATTTTGAATTGAACACACGCATCATATATTTTTATCATTACATATTTTACCATCACATTACCTTTTATATTTTTTGTTCAGTAACTTTATTTAATTTATTTAAACAATGCTTTAATTTATTTAGTGTCCAACATATTTTTTATTTTTTCTATTGTTTTTCGGTTCATTTTCCAACTTCTTTCACTTTCTCTTTATACGTCGTAACTTTTGAATTTATTTTGCGTAACTATAATTCTTTTGAAAAAAGATTTTTTTGTTAGGGAAAAATATTTTTACTGAAACGGTTGATGTGTTATTTAGTCCATTTTTCGAATCACGATAGTTCTTTTAATTGTCTAAATTCTTTTTTTTCTTTTGTTCAATACCTCTCAAATTTTGAAAAAAAATCTCAAGTGTCGCTGGATTCTTTAACTGTCACTACAGTGCAGGCTAATTTAGTCGAATAATAATGGAATATGAAGAGGAAAGAAAAAATCCTAGAAAAAATATTTTTCAGTATTTTGTTTACGTAACTTTTACTCTTAACAAGCTTTGTACACGTCGACACATTCTGGTCAGAATAGTAGCACAAAAGTTTTTAATAATTTGGGAGTTATGTCACATTCTGACATGCTTGCCAGAGTTCTTCTTTAGACACATTTCATTTGCGAATCTGCTTTTTGAGCAATGGCCAGGCCGTCCCGATGGGGCTTGCATCTTGGATGTTAGTAGACCAGTCAAGCAAATGAATTCCACAATTGTCCAGATGCTGCATGGTCACATGAGACTTGTGACAAGAACGTTATCTAAAAAATGAGCTATTTTTAGAAGAATGATGTAACTTGTTCGTACTACATACTGAAAGTATGAACATAAAATAATTCTTCATTATATATATACATAGGCCTTTCTTCTATTTTACATTATTCCATGAAATCCACCGACACTAGTATATATTAAAATTCCTCGGAATTAATGTGTCTAATTTCTCAAGTTTTTACAGATTCGAGAATTGAGATTTTGTAAAGATGTTAGAATTTTATTTTATATTGGTAATTTTAGGGTGTGTACTTTAATGGTTTCAATGCTTGTAAGTTAAAGAATGTCAATATCTTCTAATAATTTTAAAATTTTTTGTGAATACCTTTAAGTGTGTTTGTTTCAAAGAGGCATATTTTTTATAAATAGTTATTTTATAACCATAAGTTCTAACAATAAATATATTATATAACAAAGTTTTTATAATAAATGGTTTTTTAACAAACAGTTAAGGATCACAATAGAACAATGTCTAGAAATACATATTTTTAAAAAAATGTATTTATTTTCAACAATATTTTTTCAAAAAGTAAAATTTTAAGAAAACCAATGCATCTATAGCTTTATCTGACAGTCGATTTCTCAATTTTGTAAGAAAATTATTTGAAATAGAATAATTTCTTTCACACTGAGTTGAGGAAACAATTCAGTAGGGATGCACCGAAGGGCAAAATTGGTCTCTGACCGCAGCTGGAGCCGGACCGGAGACCGGAGTCGGAGAGAGACTTTGAAGCAATATATTGATATTTTCTATAAGTGTTTTTTAAATTATTCGTTTTTAAGTTCTTTATTTTCAATCAGATTTTTTCATCCTCCCCCAACTGATATCCTATTACAAAGTATTTTTTTATGAATAAATGATTTCATGTTATGTAGATGCATCTCCAATTATTATTGAAGAAGAAATTATTAGGTTGCCCTAAAAGTTCCCGTTCAAGAATGAAAAAAATACAATTTTTTGTGCAAGAATTTATTTCAAATAGATAACAATTAATCTTCAAATTACAAAAAAAGTTTACAATAAAGTTTGTTTTAACTTCACTTAAGCGGTGTGGATAAATTAAATTAAATAAATTAAATTAGCTTTGTAATCTTGTAGGTAGTAATCTCGAGCCTAACATTTACACTTGCTCCATCACTAACAATTGCAAAAATGTCCGATTTAATACTTATATTGAAAAATACAAACTTTTTTTTTGTAATAAATTCAACCATTTTTTTCTGAAGTAAAGAATTTTTTGAGTATTAGATCAAGATTTATTGATTCATTCGTGTCAAGGTATATATGTATAGTTAAAAATCGCTTATTGTTATTCCCAGCCAAATTGAAAATTTACCACGATTTTTTATATCTACACTTTACTTTTAAGCTTGGCGTAAACTTCTTGTTGAAACACTAAAATTTTCTTAAGAATAGTGGCTGGATTTTTGGGTAGTTTATCCACTTGGTAGTGTTTATTTTGATAGTGTTTATTGAAATCCCATCAAAACAGACCAATTTCGAAATCTGGAGTTCCGTCTTCATGTGTTTAAAGTCATAATCGAAGTTGTTAATTAACTTCGTCCGAATTGATGTTTTCTTTGCAATGATTTCTTTTTTCCTTCAAATTATACATCTTTTCTAGATGCCGAATTTACCCAGATGTTGATGATTTCGGGGTTTTAATTTCTTTTGAGCAAATTTAACATATACCAATTCCACATGTTTTTGAGAAATATACCCAGACATTAGTATGGGTTGTATTTGGATTTTTATCTTGACTCGTCGAGTTCATTTCTTCGTGATTTTAATTTTCACCTGTTGTTGAATTTATAACGTTTATAAAATCATCGATTTTTGTTGTTGTTCATTGATTGGAAGTTTTTTGAATTACTTAAAATTCTACAAAAGAAAAATAAACAAAATTTTAAAAGAATTCTAAAACGTACTTTTTAAATTTAAAGATTTTTAGTTAATATGGTTAATATTATTTTATTCGAATTTCTTTGTAAACAATACTTTAAAAATAGAAATCTATTGCAACAATATTAAAAGTTATTTTTTAAATCCTTAATGTTTTTTTATATAGATTTTAATTTTAAAAACCAGTGTTAATTATTATTTATTCAGTTTAGAAAATAATTTTTATGATATTCTTCAATTAATTGTAACTTTGAAATTTTGAGAAAATTTAATAATTTAAATTTTTTTACGATACAAATGATAAATTGAACACAATTGACAATTCCAAATCATTTACAATGTTTTTTAAAACAAATTTAACAGGTTTTGGTTATTTTCTCGATTTTCGACTTCAAAAAAATCGAGAATTGAGAATTCTCGAAATATTTCTCGGTCAGGAACTTTCGCTCTAGAAATACTACTCTGAATTCAACGATCTATTCATAATTTTAACACTTGAGTTCTCTTCTGGGCATCTCCACTCAGTTAATCTCTCATTTCGAACTTTGCCACAATCTATCACAACAAAATTATTAATTATAACCGACAGTTCTAACATTTGTTACCTTCTTTTGCACTTTTAATTTCATTCAAATCTGGATATTCAGAACCAAAGATTTCGTTAATTTCTTTCCTCTCAGAACATCATCATTTTTCTTGTTGTCCAGAATAATTTGTGCTCAACTCCTAACGACCTCGTCCCGTCTTTCTACTCTGAAACCGCGGACTTCATTTTTGTCGGTAACATACTCGGAATCCGCCTTACATGATTTATAACTCTTTCTTTTTATGGAAAATAAAATTATATATCTAAATATCTTTATAGAAAATATTAGTTTTTATAAAGAAATTGTTAATTTATAATATAAAGTAAATGAAAATTTTTTTGTAAAAAAATTTATTTCATTAAACTTAAATGCTATTGTTCAATAATTGATAGTACATGGTTGAGTGGATGACTAGTTACATGCATTTTAGTTAGCATATATAATTCATATAATTTAGCACGTATAATCTATTAATCACTCTATCCGTGCAACTCTGACTTGCCACACCAGTAACAATTATGTCCCTTTTGTCTAGATTTCTGTTGAATGGCAGCCATATTGTAGAATGATTCATAGGCGACAGTTTTCCATGGTGTATCAGAGTTGTATCGATTGAATCTTCAGCCATAAATTTCTTGCCAAACTTTCGCATAATAGCGAATTATCTGCATATATTTTTATGTGTATCCTCTTCCAACAAAATTCTGCAAAATGCATCTCTCAGTGGCTCATTCACGAAATTAACTGGAAATTTACAGAATTAAGAAATTTGACGAAGATGACTTATAAAATCAGCGATTGATTGTGATTCAGTTAACTGAGCAGAATACAGATGGGTTCTTTCAAATAATTTATTCTTGTCCGAAAGAAAATTTTCATCAAAAAATTTACGACACGGTTGTTTTTCCTTGTCAGTCAGATTTGGCCAATTAATTTCATCGTAATACGTAGAAACTTTTGTACCCAGACAGCAATACGTTCAATTTGTCTTCCTTGTTAACTTTCGCTACATTAGCAAATCTTTCAAACTGTTTGACAAAAACATCAAAGCCTTCTGTCGTCAAATCTATGAGAGTAGTATGCCCAATTTTACCATTTTCAAAGAATGATTGAATAATAAAGTAACGTAAATTTAATACAATGATTATATATTTAGTATTCAATATACGATAATAGAGAATAATAATCACAAAACATAAACGGCGATTTTTTCCCATTTATACAAATATTAATTGTAACATTAAAACTGCAATACATACGAGTTGTTCACAAAGTTTTGAATTTGTATTCCAATTTCAAACAGATTAATTAAATTTTAATTTACAATATTGAATAATCTTTAAAAGAAATATTTGAACATCATAAAATATTGAGAATTTACAAGCAAGACCGTTTTGTGACACGTTTTATTTATCAACCCCAGATTTGATTTAATTACTGTAGTGAAACAAATTACACTTTAATTGCTTGAAAAACTTTTTTAAATTCAACAGCAAATTTGTTTATTAAGTGTTTACCTTCATCAAAACTCTACTCGTTTTTATAATGAACATCAAAGTTTCAATATGATAGCGTGTGATGCATCGATAAGTTCATTAAACGATCGATGCCATGTTTCAAGAATTATAAGCTATAAATATTATTTGTTAAAAATTAATTCAAATAATTCAGTTTTTGATAAATGGTACAATAAGAATAAATTTCACGACATATTGACTGAAACAATAATTGAGTATAGAAGGGTTTCGGATTTGGGAACAGCTATCATATAGCATCAAAGATTTTGGTGTCACGCTTTTAAACTACATCAGTTGATTGCGCCACGATTCATCAAGATTTCTAGGGCCACTACAGGTTGCCGTGATGCAGCAGCTACTTCTGAAATCGAACTATTGTTTTGAACTAAGTCAGCGCAATCGATTTGCAATAATATATGACCATATCAGTGACATAATCTAAAAATTTTAGCTTGAAAGTCGTTATTTTGTGTCGTAAATTCAATTCCAGTAAAATATCTATGTATTTGCATTAAACTCGCCAGGTTTCGAATTTATCGTTTGAAGGCGACTTCTTTCCTGTAACATCTGAAAGTGAAAAAATAAGTTATTGGACGGAGGAACAATCTGTTGATAACATATGCGACAAAAGGTATGTATTGTGACGGAAGCATGATCATAGTATGATTGAAATAGTAAAAGACGGAATGGGCTGAATAAATCGATTACCGCCTTAATGGACAAAAATGAAATTGACAAAGGGACAAAATGGCACAACAAACCTTGGCACACCCGAATGCATTGTAACAGTTTGCATAATTGAAATTAATGTAGTATATTACATATAAATTTAAAATAACATAAATAACTTAATAAATAGCTTGTATCCGCCTCTGATATATGAAAATGACATATTTGTCGAGTCCGCCCCATTCTATGGACATTTTTGAGTCTCGAGTCATTTTGCATGATCCTGAGCCCCCAGGTTATAGGTAACCCCCTAATCATTTTATTAAGCTCGGCACTCGACACAATTCTCCATCTGACATATACGAGTTATACCAGACTTCAAGTTACCTTCGGGTTCAATCTGATACGAGTAGTCCCCGGTCAGAAGCAACAGGGTCCAAGGGGAATGAACTTTGTACACTATTTACACGGAATATCTTCTCAATTTCTCGCCTAATGCAAATGAATGATACGATAGTACGGCCCATCACGCATCGTACGTTACATTTAAGACAATTATTATAAATCAAACTCAAAATTATACTCTACCGACTTTATACTTCTCATTTTAGACGACCCTGTAACGATATGTCATGTTAAGGTATTAGTTATATATACCGACCAAATTAGTTATATTTACCGACCTAACACTGGTTGATCATCTCTGGAGGTTCACAATAATTAACATTCATCGAAGTCAAAACCACTTTATATTCTCTCAGTAAACAAGGAGGGAAATAACGGAGCAATTATGATAATAGTTCATAATATAGGTTAGTTTATACTACAATAATTTATATTCTTTGTCGTTGAACACTAATACTTTTGCAAAGATGAAATTGTAACTCTTTGAGAGATACCGAATAGAGCGTTTAATAGGGGTTAGTATGTGAAAAGTATTCGTGACGTAACTACGGGACTCATTTATTTGATTTATATATTTATTATAAAACTGTCTTCTAACTATTTCCCCCATTAATAATCCGTTTATTGATCTACCTTCATATAACTCTCATCGATTGATGACTTTAATCAAAGGAAAACATCTTTTAAATATTAAACGGGGATTTTTATTCAAACTAATTTTACATTATACTGTTTAAAATGGAAAAATTCAAAATAAAAGAAGTGCATAAAAATTTTAATAAAGAGTGTCTTCAATTAGGAATGTTTTTAAACTCGAATTTATCGTATTTTATCAATTCTCTTATAAATTTTAATTTGATTTTAATTCAAAACAACCTTTTAGGTACTATTTCAACTTAATCAACAAACACAAACCAATAATCCCATCACCAATAAATTATTTGATGATTATTTAAATGTTAAGAAATTTTAGATATTATTTTGGCAAAAAAATTTGGAATATCATCTTAAAAACTATTTCAGTGTATTATATATAAGATATCCAAAATCTGATCCTGACCAACTAACCATAGATTTTGATTTCCATCATGAATCTATTATTAAACAGCATTTTTTATTTTTACGACCGAAAACGGAACAATTAGCTAATTTTTTATACAGATTAAAATACAAAATAAAAATTACATAAATGATATTAATAATAAATTTTAAATCCAACGATCAATGATCGCTAAGCGATCAAAAGTATATATCAGTTTAAAAAAATCAATAAAAATTAAATGATACTGGATTCAGTATTTTAATAATTCGGTTATTTGATTTATCTTGTCTAATTTACGTTCAAGAGAATTTCCAAATCAATTCCAGGAGAATATAAAATTGTACAGAATAGTTCTTTACTAATTTACGTTTAAGAGAATTTCCAAACCAATTCCAGAAGAATATAAAATTGTACAAAATAATTCTTGACTAATTGTCGCACAAATATTTTTTGTGAAGAGTTTTTATATCTCAGTATAGCGTACGCTCAAAAGAATTTCCAAAACAATTTCCGACGAATTCTCGCGGTTGACTATTTACCAACAATACAAATCTCGTTTTGACTAAAATTCTGTATATTATTGTACAATAAGTTGTAAGTTTAATTTTGTTTAGAATATTCTCACGATTATAATTAAATCCCATCTCTAACTTTAGTTTTTATTTAATTATAGTAAAAAAATAACTATAATAGTTATAATAATATTAATCAAGCATTTCAAATCAACACTCAAATTAACATTGAAACATAAATAATATAAATATGATGTCTGGTAAAATAAAAAAGATCACAATACAAATTTCAATATAAATTAGTTCTGATAATAATAATAATCTGACATAATCCAAAATCTACACTCAATTTAACACCGAGAAACAAAATAAATCAAAGATTCAAACAATAATATAAAAAATGGATCTACAAAAATCATTTAATCATCAAAAAATCACAATATAATTTTATTGAAAATATAATTTTTTATATCAAACGACGCGATCGACCGCCTCGTATTTACTGATGGTGTTTAAGTCCTATAATTGCAACAATCATTCCTCAATTAACAGAACAATTGACAACAACTTTTAGAACAAATTTTGATTTTGAAACGACGCGTAAAAGCTTCGAAGATAACCTATAAGTCAACGACAGTTAAGTCAAACGGTTAGATCCAACAGTACCAGACCAGTCGAGAGAACCTGAGAGGAACGATCGACGCTTCAACACAGAACGAGTCTATCGAAGAAAAGCGGCGGTACCGATACGTGAAAGATTCGGGATTGCAATTTGAGACACCGATAAACGAGCCGAGTTTAACGTTTGCGAACCGATTCACATACACCGACGAGACATTCGACCAACCTCCGGATATCGAGATTACTATTAATTCTTTTTGTTTATTATTTTATTTTATAGTGTCGAAAATTTATTGCGTTTATCTGATTGTCAATAATTAACAATAAATGTATATGAACCTCTTCTATTTTCGTTGATTCATCTAGAGTTTCAGTGATAACCCCGTTTAAGCTTTGGAGTTTTCTTTCACCAGCCGTCGTCGCCGTTCGAACTCTCAATGCGAATTAATATCGATGATTTCAAATCGTCGCTAACTCTAATGAGACAGATCAATACGACTAAAGGAATTGAAATAAGTTACTTTTGTCTAGAAGTATGCTTTCAAACCATATTTCTCGATGATTTCATTCGAGAAGTGCGAGAGAAATTCGATTATGACTATAAAATTATAAATTAAACCACAATTTCTGATGATTTTAACAATCCAATTTCGTAACGCGACCTGTTAATGGATTTAGAGTAGTAAAACAAATAAATTTTTCTATCGAAATTATTTTCTTTTATCGTTTTATTATTTTGTGTTATTATTAAGAGTTTAAAGGTTATAATAAGGCAATTCGAAGGTTGTAAAAGTTTAAAATGATTCCAACGATTTTACAGATTTGGCTGATTTTCCGATTCGATTAAAACTCCGAGTTAATTTTAGTGATTATCGACTCGAAGTACTAGAATAATTTGGGGAACCTGATGAAACAATGATTGAATGAATTTAGCGATTTAATCAATTTACTCGATTTTGATTTTAATAATTATTTATGATATTGATGTAATTAACATGAATATATTCGACGTAAATGTAAATGACATTAATACAAATTATATAAATATGGATGACAATGATACAATACACAGTAAGAAAACAATGATTTTGCGGAAGGTGTAGAAGGACTGTTTGTCGATATGTTGTGAAATAAATGAACTACACAGTGATAACGACATATACTACTATTGCTAGCTAATGCTCCTATAAACCCAAGAGTGCCACAAGTTACGACACAATGCCGCAGGTTATAAACTGACACAACAGTGCAACAAGTTTTTTTTTGCGAACTGAACGTAGACACGATCAATAAGTTTATTATGAAAAATAATATGCAAATCATCCCCGAGCGACGCTAAGCTAGGTGGGGGGCCCATAGCTCATCCCATCTTTAACTGAACCCAAAGGCCCCTTGAGCTTGTCACTGCTAAGCAGATGTCAGCAAGATAGGAGGCGTCCGACCCTACATATCACATCGTTTAAAATAGGAATAAAATTACAATGGGTTGTAGTTGACCCTTAACAATCACTGGGAGCTCAAGAGTCATCAGAAATGTTCCAACTCAGAAGGGTCGTGACAATCCATAAAAAGAAAAAATAACAAAGATGTAATTACTTTTGTCCAACGAGAAAAATTTCGATAAATGTCAACAAAGCAATAACCAAATAACGATATGTCGTCTCTTTCAAATGATGTGTTAAATAATTTCTTCGTTTTTCGGAATCTTTCTATTTTTTTCGAAAACAATAAAATAGAATCTTGATTATAGTAATTGAAGAAAAAATTGATCTTCAGCTGTCTACGGAAATAAAATGAATATCGGTTTTCTTTATTCTTCTACATGCAATAATTTTGAAAAATCCAGTACATAACAATAAACAACAAAATTATAAGTCAAACTAGTTCAGTAGAAGAAAGTCGTAAAATAGTCTTTTAAGATTTTTTTATGTTGATTTGTGATTAATATATTGATCACTTTATGAATTCAAAATTTTATGTTAATTTCGCTTGAAGACTTAATGTCGTCAAGCATAAAATATAAGTAATTATTTATTAATGAAATAATACATAAATAATAAATAGTTTAATATAAATAAATAAATAAAATAATATACTGTTGGGATTCTCTAAATAAAAAATAGTAAAATATATAAAATTAGCCTTCCGTTTTCCTAAAATAAAAATAAATCAAAAAAAAATAAATTAATAAATAAATAAATCAAATAAATAATCAGGACGCATAATCCCATTTTAACCTTCCCTTTGTTTGAGCACATTGCTCAGGGACGCGAGGCGGTTAGTTGGGATAATATCAATGA